>JAHBBA010000565.1:0-33639 GCA_018806925.1 Skeletonema costatum | reverse complement strand
AGAGGAAGGAACTAAATGCAGTCAAGTCAAAGTCTTGTGTGTGAAGGTGAAGATGGTATCGAACTCGAACTGAATGGAATCTGGACGCACGATATGCGTCAGCGAGACCAGGATTTACTGAAGCAATGAGAGTTCATAAAAATGATGTACAACAAGTGCCAAAGTTATTCATGGATACATTTATTTGCTCCTTCATTACGTGTTACTCCTTTGTTGCTCCTTTGCCTTTGGCAAACCTTAATGGTGAGGAGGTTACCTCGTAAAGTTTGGTACGAGGTTAAATCCGGTGAGAATTCAATTATACCGACACGAAGTTATGGTGCTCCAGCTACCCTCCTCCATCAAGTGCGGCACTGACATCACCTCCAACCAGAACTGTAGCTCCCACGATATCACCTACTCTCAGTCCAAACTGCTGTACCTTCCCCGACTCCACTGCCTACTCCTTCACCTATACAACCATGCCGACCAAGGCCACCCCTTCACCTACAACTGGCCTACCAAGGCCAGCCCTTCACCTACAACTCCATTGCCTACCCAAGTTTGTTTCGCCATCTCAGATGAAAAAGCATGCAAAAAGACTAGTGGCTGTAAATGCGCAAGCGCAAGCAGGCAAAGGGGTCATAAGATAAGTTCATTATCATCTTCACTAGGAATCATCCACTGAAAATGAAAAGTAACTGCATACCATGCTGTTTCTCTCCAAAGGAACGCTCAGTCATCTCTCCCTCGCCTTAGCTGCTTCCATGTCTACCATCGGCGCAGTCTCTCCTCATTGAACCAAAATCTGTGCCTGTGCGCTTGGAAGGATAATTAAGTTTCCTCATACTTATACAACAATGCAGTCGATATCTTTTGGGGTTCTGACTGCGAATTTCAAACTAGCCCGCAGATGGAGAAGCAAGAACCATTAAGTGCTTCTTCTTGCACTGATAGTTAGAGGTATATGTTACGAATAACATGTTTCCTTATCATTGTTTCCATAGGTAGATTAATAGCCAAGAGTAAATAGCACTACTCACCTGTCAACTGTCAAGCCGCTCATGCACCCTGAAATACATTTAACTCGTACCTTTAGTTGTGTTAGTGCCTCTTCCATGGCCACCCAATCAAGAGCCCACGCACGGGACAAGAACAAGAGTATGTATTGTAGGTTTTCTCAGCAGATCGGAATGCTTTCCAGATTTGCTGCAAGTTGATGAGAACCCTAAAAAAGATACCATGACGTCATCAAAACCAAGTTCTCAGCATTTTCAGCAGCTTTTTGCACTCGCGTCGACACCTCGACATCGACCGCCCGTGCATGGCACGTTTGCTCTCCACGCATTTAGATCGGGGAATGGATTTGAAGTGGGTTGAATATAATAGGAACACAATCTTAAAACAATTGAAATTATGTCGGCAGCTACGAAATCATCAATAATTCTCGCCCTCTGGGCAGCCACACAGTATACACTGCTGCAAAGTTCAAGTTGTTCCGCCTTTTCTCCCTCCCCCCTCAATCGACGTACCACAACATCCCTCAACCTCGACGGCCCCGACCCCGGCACCAAACTAGTATCCAACCGCAAAGAAATCGCCTTTGACGGCTCCCGCTTCTTCGAAACCGGCGTCGAAGATGAAGACTGCATCCCCACCCAAGAATATTGCCTCGTCGATCCGAACAGCGGGGCACCGATCCGCCTCTCGGTCGAAGAGAAGGAACGCATGTTCTTGGATGCGCTGCAGAGTTATTATGTGAGTGGACGACAGGTCATGGATGATTCGGAGTTTGACGCACTCAAGGAAGATTTGGCATGGAATGGGTCCGAGGTGGTCAATTTGAATCGCAGGGAGATCACCTATCTGGAGGCCATGCAGGCCTATATCAAGGGTGAGCCGATCATGACAGATGTAGAGTACGATCAGTTGAGGGATGAATTGAGAGAAAATGGAAGTTCCATTGCGGTCGATACGGAACCCAAGTGTTACATTGAGAGTGGGGTATGTACCGTCACCTTTCAGCAGGATAAGTTCCGCAACAATTTGTTGTATCTGCCCATGTTGTCGATCATTGGCTTTTTGTGGTTGGGAATTGGCTATGAAATTCTTGGTGGGAGGGTCAATCCTTTGGTGTTGACGGCCTTTGGTGCCCCGGTGATTGGAACGGTCGGGAAGGCTATTACGGATACTTTCATCTTTCCAGATAACTTTGTGGCGTATGGACCCTGTCCAACGTGTGAGGCCGAGAATAGGATTTATTTTGGTGGGATTTTGGGTGTGGAGGGATTTGATAAGCAGGGGAAAATCAAATGCAAAAATTGCAAGAGTGAGGTTATTGTTATGAAGAGGAGTTTGAGGGCTTCGACATTGCCAAAGAATTAAATATGGAGTCAAGGTGGCTTGGATATATTGGGCTATCAGCTAACAGCTATTAACAGGTAGTCTGGCTAAAATCTTTGGGAAAAGAAATCTTATTCGTAGATGCAATCAAACACGAAATTATTAGGACATTGCAAGTGAAAAAGTGTGTGTAAGTACGTTCGAAGCAAGATAATATGATACGTAAGTAGTAGGGCAACGCTTTTCACAAACGAGTTTAATCTATGTATATGAAAACACACACACACAAAAAATGGATCATCAATTACTACCTTCCAAAATTTTCGCCACCCTCGATCCACTAGCTCGTGCCAATGGAACAACCTGTGCATCCGCTCCACCTCCTCCTGCCTTCTTATTATTATTATTATTATCTGAAGGTCGTCCCGAAGATGCCGAGGAGGATGGTCCCGGTGTCACTGTTAATTGACCCGCGGTATTGTTGATTTTTAACTTTTCTTTGCTCTTGCGGGTAACGCCGTCGTCATCGTCGTCGTCATCATCATTGTTATTGAGCCAATTAGAACCCCAGTAAGATGGTCCTACAGCATTTTTTCCCAGTTCTACCAGTGAATGACGTACAGTATTTCGTTCTGTAGCTACCACCGTCTCATTGTTATTACTACCACTACCTGATGATGATGATGAAAAGGGTGACTTGCGTTTCTGTGATACACGTGACATCACATCACTCATAACAGCCGTGGTAGGTACAGAAGGCAGTAAGGATGATATCGATTCTTCCGTCCGTGGAAAGGGGGGAAAGAAATTAGGAACATACGATGGCATTTTCACCGCGGGTAATTTTGGTAGTGGTCCTCCTGTTCCCACCAATGACGTATCCTCTGTCGTCGTCTTGTGAGTATTGCCATTATCATCCTTCTTCTTCTTCTTCTTATTGGAATCATCATCTTGTTTCATAGATCCCCATATTATATCCTTGGTAGCAAACACATCCTTTGGAATCTTTAATTTCAAATCAGCAATATCCTTTCTCCAATCCTTAATACTACTACTACCAGCAGCACCAGTACCACTACTTGCAGTACTACTACCCACACTACTCCCTCGTCGTTGTTTCTTATTCGACAACGAAGAAGCCGAATTCAACGTATCGCGACAAGCCTCCTGCTCCGTCGCCAAATCATGCATCGACAATGCAATAGTCGTCCCCGATAAACAATGTGGGTTGGCAATGTCCTCGGTACGTGTTACCAATGGGAACGGTGCTACTTCATTGAGATAGGGTGCATCCCATCTTCCTGATGTGGATGATGATGATGGACCATGATTATTATTTTTTGTGTCGACAATGCCGCCTTCTCCATTAGTACCATGGAGGAGAATGGAGGAAGAATCACCCTTGCTATTTTTTCGTTCTAGTAGTGAAAATGACACATTTTTCTCATTTGTTCCACTACCAGTCGTATTATTCCCCATGATGACCTCGTTACCTACAACAGAGACACCTGGTGGTGGTGTCATGTTGGCTAATTGTTTTCCCTTTCCACTCTTGGAACCTCCAACTGGTTTCGTCATGGCTGTGGTTGGTGTCGTTATTGTCGTTTTGTCAGTGGGGAGTATCTTTCCAGTACTGGTGGATGGTCCTCCCTTGCCGCTGCCATTCATTGTGGTTCCATTCATTATTGTTGGTGTGGTTGGTGTTGAGGATGATTTGTCATCTTTGTCCTCTTTGGGGGTGTCTTCACCCTCCAACGGTATTGAATACCAATTTGATCCAAATAAAAAGGATGCGAGACCTTCCCATCCCCTTCCTGAGGTGGCTTCTATCATTTGCCCCTGATTTAGTTGCGGTAACGGCAGTGGCTGCGGTTGTTGTTGCGTCGGTACTGCACTTCCAGGCAGTGGTTGCTGCTGCTGCTGTGCCCCACCACCAGAAGACAATCGTAACTGCGTCGCCGCCACAGCAGTACACCCCTCCACCGCATTCAAAACATCATATGCATTCACATGAGCACTCGATCGTCCACTCTCCTCCACATTCGTTGCAACTGCCTCGCCGACGCTTTCTAAATATCCCAATAGGACACTCCCGAGAACATCGAATGCCGATGTTTCCATCCCCTCGATGCCAAGGTGCAATGCCGCACGTGCGACGGATCGTCGGGAGAGTTCGGTGCAGTAGGCGCTGTCTGTGTCGGTGGAGAGTGAGATGGAGGTGGCGGGAGGGGGGTCCCCTCGTGATGATGTTCCATTGTTGCCACTCATCGTAGAGGATAGCGGTGGTGATAGGATGGCAGCGGCGACATGGCTTGAGTTGGCCTCTTGAGCGGAGCGGAGGGGGCGTTGCTTTTTTGCTTCACGATTATCGCTGCTGGCGAGTTCGCGCCATTTTGCACTCACTGAGACCAGGGGTTAATACTGGGTTAATACTCAGACTCTGCCTCTATCCGACAACGGGAACTGCTGATGCTGCTGATGATGGGTTGCCATACATGGACAGGGATGCATACAAGAAGTATTGTAACGTATTGCAAGCTCTAAACTTCAAGACACATCATATGTCAAAAAATCAATTTTAAATTCACAAGTTAATAAAGAGCCCCTTCCTTCACCTCACTTCTTCTTGGGAGTCTTTTTGGACTTCTTCTCCTTCTTGTCTTTCTTCTTCTTCTTCTTTGCACTCTTGCTATCGGAAGCAGTATCTTTCGTTTTAGCTGGAGTAGCACTACTACTACTTGTCTCCTCAACCTTGACACGTTTCGTTGTCGTCATTCCACTTCCAGGCATGGCCCACCTCCTCTTCAACCCCTCCTTCTGAGGAACAGGCACATAGGCTAATCTCATCGCAGGGACTGAACCATTCATTCCTGTCGTTTCTCCAAACGCTGGCCTTGGTGCATTCTCTCTTGCAGGTGCCAACACTAGTTCTTCTTGGGCACTTGTCGTCACTGATGTTAGATTGATGTATCGTTGAAAGGGGGTATTGTGCGCCTTGAGCTTTGTTTCGTCATTTGATTCTTTGTCTGGTAGGAGTAATCGTAAGTGATTGATTTCGGATGCATCACCAATTGTTAATTCGTAGTCTTGACCATCTTGCTTTGCCTTGAATTTTGTCAGTGTTGTATTGTTGTTGGATGTGTCGGCGGCTGATGCTTCATTTAGCACCTTGGTATTCACATTGAGTGTCACGCCGTTTAGTACTTCCGAAATGTCTAGATGAGCTGGTGCACGGAGGCACCATACCTCGTAGTTTGAGTTGTCGGAGGGTAGCTCGAATGTTGGTGGGGCGAGTGATGTTGACGGCATGGTTGTTTTTAGTTGTTGGTGCCAGAACGCCAAAAGGAAGAGGTACTTATCAGTCTGTCCGCCGATTTTGCCCTCTCCTTTTCCCTTCACAATGACAAAAATCCGCCATACAGCGCTGCCTACCGCAATAACAAACTCAATACAGCTCCAAGCCTCCGCAATCCAAAAAGAAACTAATCAAAATGGGAAAGCTCTCAATAGACTTCGGAATGATCAATTCCGACAATATAGAACAGGTTCGTATTTCTCGATGTACTTTCTTTCATAAGATGTGTCCAATGCGTTTTCAGATCCTCACCGCAAGTATTCGTTGTCAAACCTATCCCATAAACATAACAAAACAACCACGCAACAATATCAGCTAAAGAAAATCAATCAAGCATGCTTCCCAGTAGCCTACGGTGACTCCTTCTACCGCGACATGGCCAAGAAATCCGATGAAAACTTGTGCAAATTCGCCTACTACTCTGGACTCGCCATAGGTGCCGTATGTACACGGGTAGAACCCATTCCCGATGATCCAAACGGTCGTAGTCGACTCTACATCATGACACTTGGGGTACTTGCAGCGTATAGAAATCACGGCATTGGATCGAAATTGGTGGAATCTGTCATGGAATATTATGAAAGTGAAAAGGATGGGAAATTATCGACAGTGGATGAGATTATGGTGCATACTCAAACGTCGAATATGGATGCAATGAATTTTTATATGGATAGATTTGGATTTGAGAAGGGGGAGTTGGTAGAGAATTACTACAAGAGGATTGATCCTCCTCATTGTTATGTCTTGAGGAAGAAGCTGAGATAGAATAATTATTGGAGAAAATTGGGCACAGACACATCACAAAGAAACAAAAAGTTTAAGGTTCTCTACTTTCATATCTATCGATTAAGTTCTCTATATTTTGTTTTCTAATATCAGTTGGCGCTGCTGTGCCATCAAGTCATTCATATATTGTAGATTGTGTATTGTAGCCAATGTCATGAACACTGGCTCCTTTGCCTTGAACAAATGCCACATGTATGATCTGTCATACTGTTGACAAGTGGAGCAAGCACATTCTGGATCTATAGGTATGCCATATTGCCGACTGTACTTGCCAGACTTGATGTGAATCTTGCCTTCTCTGGAGAGCAACGTACCATGCCGAGATAATCTGGTCGGATAACAACTCTGAAGCGCAGAACAATAAATAAAAGAGTGAAATGTGAGATGAATACAAGGTCTTCGTGATCTCGACTAAAAAATGAAGACAATTCATCCATTGCACCATGATACTTACATCCAATGTATCAATTCCACGTGTGACTGCTCCCAGTATACTTGGTTCATCAGCAATGCCAAGCAAGTGTCGTGGTTTGTTGCGTCGGTTGACTCCATCTTTTTCTTCATTCAGCATTGGCATCATCCATTCCAGTAATTCCAAAAGCTCTTTACTGTTCTTGCCCAAGCTTCCTCCAATGGCATAGCCCTATCAGATAAGGTACAGCAAACAAGAAGACAAGAGAAGATGAGATGTGCAAATGCAGTCAAACAAAGTATCAATTCAAGACACACGCAACAGCACTCTTGTTTACTTACATCAAACGGCAGCGAAGTCAAATAATCCACACTCTTCTTCCTCAATTCACGATCCAGTCCACCATGTATAACACAATACATCGCTTGCTCCTTCACATCCTTCAAATGCTCCTTCAAACTTCGTGCCTCCCACCGATGTGTCCTCTCGACACTATTAATCAATACATTTCGATCTATATGGTACGGTGGAAGCTCATCTAATGGAATGATGATATCGGCACCAAAGGACTTTTGCGCTTGAACAGTTGATTCTGGAGTTAGCAGAA
Organism: Skeletonema costatum; assembly: GCA_018806925.1. Lineage (NCBI taxonomy): Eukaryota > Bacillariophyta > Thalassiosirophyceae > Thalassiosirales > Thalassiosiraceae > Skeletonema > Skeletonema costatum. The sequence goes on along the minus strand of JAHBBA010000565.1, from coordinate 26,157 downwards.
ATGACTTTCCATCACGATAAGAACGAAAGATGGCTCCTTCTTCTGTCACCTTGACTGGTGGCTTTCCACCTTTACCTCCAGTAACATGCAAGGAACCCTTCTTGTCACCTCCTCTTTTCTTCAATTCGCCACCTGTACTCAATTCTTCGTGTACTGATCCATATGCCAAAGAAAACACTTGAAACCCACCACTATCTGTGATCAATGGTCCATTCTTCCGGTTCATAAACTTGTGTAATCCACCTGCACCTTCCACAACCTCCGTACCAGGCTGTAACAGCAGATGGTACGTATTACAAAAAATCAATTGCTGACCGACAGTATCAGCATCTCGAATGTCAACTCCTTTCAATGCAGCATTGGTCGCCACAGCGACATAGCCGGGTGTATCAATGGTCCCATGGGGAGTGTGAATGCGTCCAACACGTGCAGATGATTTGGTGGATTGATGGAGAATTTCGAATTCAAAAAAGGGGCGGGGCGTGTAGGACCAGGATGGAAAGGTGGATGAGTCTGGTGGTGGTGGATAGGTAATTGTTGTGTTGTTTTGATGCTTGTTCTTTTTTTGGTGCTTGCGGGTTCTTGCATTGTTTGTGCTGGTTTCATCAGATGTTGCTATTTCTTCTTCTTGTATGGTTTCATTATCACTTTCTATCGGTGCCTTGGTCGAAAAGAGGCAAGACATATCATGTGCAGCATTCTTTGTTCTATAATTGTTGCGTCTCCCTGAGATGACTGAGTGGCTATTGTCAAGACTTCTATACGAGATCCATTGCATCACCTTTCTGTTGCTTGGAGATATGTGAAATGCCATCGTTGTTGTTGTTATTGTGATCACCAGAGCCAAAAGTACCAGACGCATCATTATCACTGTTTTGAATCAATTTGCGGGCAGTACAAGCAGAGTAGTAATAGACGACCGAGAACAGAGAGGCTGGTAACCAACGGTGCAAAGACATCAAAATGATCGGACGTTATGGTCAACATGCCGATGGCTGGCGTGATGTTGATGGTTGATGGTTGATTGTTGTGGCGCGGTTGCAAAAAAATGACATCCTTTTGCAAGCTCCAGTACAATATGCTTCTACAGATTCCTACGTAGAAAGCCCTCGACCCCGAGCGATCGAGGTAAAATCGAGGTGACTCATGCATAAAGCTCATAAATCGGTCGGTTGATCTGATATGGCGAAGAAGCTACTGTATAACTACACCTATGCCTTTAATTGAAGCCGCTCCATTGATAAGCTAGCTGTACTTATCCACCAGCTCAAGGGCCCACAAAGAATAGAATTGCAATTGCTGCCGAGAATATCATCTCCGTCTTTTTAGTGCACAAGTGAAAGACTTATATATACACAAAAATACTATGGTCATTACCTCCCCAATAAAACCCTCTTCAGTGAGGATGATTCGTCTCAAAAAGGAGCAACAAAATCCATCATCACCTCCGCAAGACAAAGAGAATACTCTCTACGTCGAAACCTCCAACAACAACAACAACAATGCAGCTAATAACTCAGTCAATAATAACTGCGGTCTACCAATCATTACTGGAATGTCCTCTTCACTACTAAATCGCCTGGCATCCTGCTCCGGAGGGAGGAACACACCCAGCACTACTGCAGCATCCTCCTCTGACTCTGAAGAAATGATGATGCCACCTGTGGATATTATCAATGATGAAGAATCAGAGTCTATGCAGGTTGTACTTTCGCCTAATAGTGCTCGTCGTGTTGCTAGTCATAGAAATGGCAATGACAATTCCATGATTGCATCTTGTAGTAGTGGTAGTGGTGGTGGACGAATGTCAAAGTTGTTCAAAAAGAGTGGTAGTTCCAGTGGTGGAAATGAAGGTAATAGTAGTAATGGGGCTGGTGATAACAATCGTAATGGAGGAGGAGGAGAGAACAGTAATAATCAAGGGAGTAGCAACAGTAATGGTGGTAGTGGTGATTCCAATGATGACAATAATAATGACAAGAACAACAACAACAATGCCAGTGGCAAAGAAAAGGAAAAGAAGGATACAACCAAAGATGAAGACGAAGAAGAGGATGACAACAACAACAACATACAATCCAGCCAACCTCACTCATCCTCCTCCTCCAATCCAACATGTCCATCCTCCACAACAACATTCAACACCACCCGTATTGAATTTGCACACACCTCCACCCTCCCAATCCACACTGGTTCCGAATCCACTGCACCCAAATCACATCCCTCATGGACACCAGTCGATGGAACCGAATTCAAAGTCCGCACTGGACCAAACTATCCCAAAAATGGAAAAAAGATTGCATCGGCACCTAGTTTATATGAAGTGTATGCTGTGCGTTTCTTTCGAAGTGAAAAGAGGACTGTGGGGGGTGCTACGCGTATCATGCCATTGCCTGAGATGACTCCACCAAGAACTGTGGATGCTAATAGTAGCGGTAAGCAGCAGCAAATGAATGTTAGTGCAGTATTGAGTGGGAATCCATTCAAACCATTGGCTAGTACGACGAGGAGTGCTGCTGTTGATCCAAGTGGGAGTGTTCTTGAGGGACTGACGGATAGTGTTGCTACTAGTACTCTGGAAGAAAGTACTAACATGTTACCAGGGGGAAACAAATCCCATGACGAATTAAAGGGAACCAAAATCCCTGATGTTCTGGTAGTGCATTTCATGCTCCCCTATGAACCACCCAACATGTTCAAACAGAAAGATGACGGAAAGGGAGGGGAATGTGTGTACTACCTCCGTCCATCCCAACGCTTTCTGGATGAAATTTCGGGCAAGATACCCGAAACACCGGCAACGACATTATTTGTCAAGTGGTGCAATGAATGCGAGTCAGATATCCAGATGAGGTCGAGGTTCAAGTGCATGGCATTAGTACGTGATATTGAAAAGCACAACATGGGACTACTAAAGAGTTACAATGGTAAACCAGTCTTGATTACCGAAAGTGGACGTGCCGCTAGCGGATATCATGGAGACATTCGATACCTCGAAATGACTGCCAATGTCCACTACTGGGCATTCATGGCAAAGAAGGGGTTTGTGTCACTCATACCTAAATTCAAGTCGATGCAAATGGAGGTTGGGTTTACGATTGAGGCTCATGGGGATAGTGAGATGCCGGAGTGTATGCTTGGATCGACGGTGTTGAGTTATATTGGTGATAAGACGGGACCGGTTATTGATGCAGGGATGCAGGAACCGGTTCATGAGCATCAGTCGTGATAGAGAGGAAACAGACGGATGTATAGAACATGAGAATATAGAGGGATGAGTTTTAATTGAGTTGCATGATACAATCCTTGCTTTTAAATCAGTGTTACCAATATTTTCCTTTTGCCCTCTTCTATCGATCACTAGTGGATGTTCGGGACGACTTCTTAATGTAACACTCACCCCAAGCACACACCGTTCGACTTTTCAAAATGGCATGAAAATCCTCCAACGTCACCGGACCATCCCCATCTCTCGTAACGCCCTGGCTACCCTTCTTCCCTCCATAACCTTCCCTCGCACGTTGTGCCAACTCTGACCCCGTACCCACACGGAATGTTTGATAGGGCACTTTGGAATTGGTTTCAACAATTTGAGCATCTGGGACAAGTTGGCATGTACTTTGAAGATTCTGAATCATTTCTTCCACTTGCTCTTTCGATGCATCGTTGTTGTTGGTATTGGTAGATTCTTCTTGTCCTTCTGACGACGATGACGAGGAGTTCATCTCATTTCCAATAAGCATAGAGTCATAGAGAACTCGTATACGGTCGGCAACTGAACTATTGAGTGCAAGTGATAATGATGCCAACAGAAATGATAATGGCAAGTCATCACTACCTTCCTGATGGCCAGCAGCATTATCATTCCCCTCCCTCCTCCGTTCCAACTCGGCAATCACAACTCTATCCATCAAATGTCCCATCTGGACAGTAAACCCCTCCCCCTTCACATCCTTCATCACTCTCATGACCAAACTCAAAAACTGAGGATACGTCATACTACTAATCCCTCTCGCAACAAACTCATTCTTGATTTCCTCCACAACTGTATTCCAAACTTCCATGGTAAAATCTGAATTGGCACATCTCAAATCTTCAATTTCAAGTGGATCCAATAGTGCCGCGTTTTCCATCTCCTCTCGTAGTGCTACTCTTGAGTTATTTGATTTGGTAGACCGTAGGAGGAATAGGAGGACGAGGCCGATGGAGGATAAGAATATTTTACCGAGATTGTCGAGGAAGATGTTGGAATCGTCCTTTTTGTCCTTTTCCTTTTTGTTGTTGGTTGATGATGTGCAATCGTTACTACTACTTGATGATGATGTGTTGGTGGTGGTAGTTGCCATTGTAGAGAAACACAGTCGTGGTTGTGATCTTGCGATGGTATTGGGTGAACTAGCAGCCAGATCATTAGGATTCGTTGATGGCATAATGCGCAGAGTCGTAGCCGAGGTAGCAACAGAGCGTGATGGCAGCACGACATCTGAGGTGTTCATGAGATTGCAAGCTGATTGCAACAATGTTGTTTGATGCAGCCGCCGCCGAAGGTGGCGTGATGACGACGACAGCACCGTGTAGGAAGCTCTTCTAATCATTGGCAAGTGCAGCGACAACAATAAATGCTAAATGCAGTAGTGAGGGTCCAGTGAGATACTTTCACTTTTAGTTGCGAGGATCAAGGATTGTGGTGGATGTTGATGATTGGCGGACTTTTTGAGATGGGCATCTCGTCGCAATGACCATAGCCGTACCAGCGTACAGCGGTACGGTTCCCCCCCCCAGAACTTTATCTGGTTGGATCCATGACGTCCCGACCGATCCAGGGTATGCCTTCATTTGGCAAAGCAGGCAGAATTGCGTTATCTTGCTGCTTTGAGCAGCCTGAACTATAGGTGCAAGTATCTCTTGAGTGTTGAAGGCAATGACGTTGCATCCGGATTGAAATGGATGTGGATGAGTGACCAAGCCAACCACCGAATATCTCAAAAAGGCACGTGTGGCATCTTATATGAGTCAGTTCGATGATGCTTTGTCCAAATGTGGACCAGATACAAAGGTGAGGCGGTTGAATAGTAGCAGTAGCAGCATGCATATCTATCTGAAGAAGACTGAAGCAAACGTTAAATTCAAATCACTGTACAAAGGAAAGGCGGTTGAACAGTACCTATTTAGGCATATCTACAAGAAGACTTTTAGCAAGCAAACGTTATACATATTATATCACTAGGTACAGTGGTAACAACATCATCAGTAATGCATTTGCTTGGCGGGAGGCGGGAGGGTTCGCGGGCGGAAGAAGGCGGATGCGGCCTACCAAGATGGCATCCAGATGCTGCCGCCTATTGCACCTACGTAGGAATCAATAACTGTATTAGCGGGAAGTATCATCTCGTCGGTCTTGCTTTTCCTTTCAACATGCCAGGCGGCAATAGGCCTATTACAATACACGCAGGCACTGGCAACAACAACGACCAAGACATGGATTGCACACATACAAGCTCATACTTTTTGGCAAACGCATAGTTGATCCAAACAAGAACGATTTTGTCGACCAGGGGTTTCCTAATCAGCTGATAGATCTTCATTTGTATCTATTTCAAAATACTGCACAGCAACTTTTCAAATCACCCTCTCCGCGCCTCCGGTTCCATATAAATAGTTCATCAAGGTAGAATTAACTAACATGGATGACGAACTCTCAATACGCGATATATCCATGAATTTCGACGATGACGACACCATTATCCGTACGGTATCCGATGATGGTGACGATGCCGTACTTACTCGTCTTCCCTCCCATCAATGGAAAGAGATTATTGACTTCCTCACCGTCGAAGACTTTAAGGCTCTTCGTTTAACTGGCAGTAAGGTAAGCTGGCGTATAGCTGGCGTATGCACATTACTTATCTTTATTGTTTTATTCTACGTCTTGGTACACATGTTGTGCTCAAGTTTTAATATTATGTACTCATTCATAACAACAGGCTCTACACAATTTAACAGATCCACTGTTCACATCACACCTCCAATTACGGATGGACAAGGCATCATTCTTCTTCGACGGAAATAATTACTCCGAGCAAGAAGTGCGGCGGTGGCTCTCCAAGCGAACTCGGCTGGTAATTAATGACGGAAATGCGAATATTTCGACAAGACGAGTCGCATATATGGTACAACACGGCTTCTTGGATTCCGTCACTGATATAATAGCTGCCAATTGCCATTGCCATAGCGAAGTACTTCAACAATTGGCAATGTTACCCAATGTGAAGTCACTGAAGATACTTGATTCAGGTGCCCCAAGTGATGACGAAGACGATGAAGGAGAACAGTCCAGCATCGCCTCTCTCGATGGCAATCTTGATGAGTTGGAGACAATAATTGAAGTTATCGGGAACATGACATCACTAACAAGCCTTGACATTGAATTTGACACCGTAGTGAGTGGTAGTCGTCTGACATTCTTACGGAGACTGGTCAATCTTAAGTACCTACGGATACGGGGGTTCGACCTCAGTGAGGGGATTTCCAACATGACAGGCTTGACAAAACTTGAAACTCTTCACCTATGTCATGGGAATTTTTACAGCTCACCCAATGACGATGTCAACGAGAAAGACTTAATGTTCTTAGTTGGCCTCCAACACATCACGAGTCTGCACCTGGAAGGGTTTGATTGCCTCTCTGGAGTTGGCATGAGTCCCTTCGTCTCAAATTCCATCACTGATTTAGTATTGAAGCATTGCGAAGAGTCAAGTGAAGACTGCCTCTCGTCCATTGGGCGTATGACCAAGTTAAAATCACTCCACATGATCAACAGCGAGTGTGACGATGCACCAATATTTGGTAGTGAGGATTTGCACCACTTAAACACACTCTCTGAACTGAAGGCCCTTTCGCTCTTTTATGTGTTTGAGGAGCCTGGCGATCTTTCATGCCTCAAGGGACTAACTGCATTGGAGATACTAAACCTTGCTTATGAGTATCCAATGGAGGACGAAGAGCTTGAAGAGGTTATTATTCCTCTGCTGTCAACGTTCCCACACCTGCGGAAACTCAGAATATTTTCACCTGATGGCATGGCTTACAGCCTCAACAATGGCTCGCTTGAAATTGAATTTTCATCCTATTCGTTTGGAGACCTTGTAGATTTGCACTGAAAGTGGCAAGAGAGGAAGGCAGACAATTAGACTGTGTAGTTTGGTTTTGCTGCCTGTGATCAGCTTTTCTAGCGCAGCGCAATGTAAATTATGTATAATATATTAGATTTTAGTTTATCAACTTAATCAGAGCTACCATAGGAGTTGTATGAACAAGCTATGCTAGCCTTCCGTTTTGATGAGATGAATTGAGCAAGCCAAGCGCAAGCAAGAGGGCTTTGTAGGTAACAGTACTGTGTTTATGTATCACCCAAGACACCCAATCGTGCTTGCACTCTTTTCAAGAGAAGCAACAGAAAACAGAACGCTCTTGCTGACAGCATATCTCTCTCATAATGCATGTGAAAAAGAAATACCATTAAAACATGACGCACTACAATTATCTTCATCACCGTCGTGGCCGACGAAGAGCTGGCATATCCAAAGAAGGAGGTCACAGAAATCTTACCAACAGAGACATGAAGATAAACCTGAAGTGACTCAAGCAATGAAGTCTAAGAGGGCGTCGTTTTACTCAACATTTGTAACCGTCTTCAAGGGATTTCAGGTCATACCGAGTCTTGGCTTGTACCACAGATGAAGGAAGCACTAAATGATTTAGATGTATACAACAAAGTCACAATCTAATGTAAAACTAGAGTATTGATTATCATATAATATGAAACAGGCGCACTTGAACACGTACAGCATAATCATCTGCACCACAGCTCATAATGCTGACGCTGATTACCAAATTGGCTCTTTGATTAGGTCGACAACCTCCAACCATAACTGCTTGCATGAATTCCAAGATGGGCATTTCTTTCCGAACTTCATTTCAACTGTCTTGCGGACAGCGTAGTTGTCATTGCGAAGACTCTGGCTCCTCTCTCTTTCTGCTTTGAGCAGGCGCTTGAGAATGGCATTCTCTTTTTGAATCCTATCCATTTGATCCGACAAGCGAGCCCTTTCTGGTGAAGGGTTCTCAAATATTTTAAGAGAGTTGCTACTACGAATAGTCTCAAAAAGACCATTGAGCTCACCTCGCTTCTGCACAAAGGACATGACCTCGGGAACGTACTTGTTATCTATCTCCATGTGAGATATATCTTCAATGTGTTTCTCGATGTGGTGCCAAGCTTTGGTTTGGAGCGTCTGGTGTGGCTGAAGACTGGAGATTGACCGTAGTTTTGTAACGAGTTCATTGCTGACAGTTACCGAAGGTCTGTCTAATATGTATACACTTTGCAGTGAGTGGTTGCTTTTTTTCACAGAGTCCCACTCAGTCTTTTTATTAGCATGTGTGGTGTATGCAAACGGATCTGAAACTCTCAGCAGTTCTTGTGCTCCTACGTCATTCAAGTTTTTATGGCAACCAAGAGTTATGGTTTTGATAGATTGATTTGTTTTCAATGCCTCTGCAAGAATTTTGATTCCATTGTTACCAAAGTTACCACCAAGATCAAGTCGTCTCACGCTACAATCTTGTCGCTTCAACACGTTGGCTAGCTCTCCTATCCCGATGTCGTCCAAATTGAGGAGACGAAGAGTTACACTCGATAGTGATTTGGCTGCAGAATTGGTTGGCATAGTCATAGATGGACAATGAAGGTGAGGTAAGAATATATCTCATAACAGAAATCAACACAACACATCATATACACACATGACCAAGACATGACACAACTTACATCTTGACACATATCGAGCAATCAACTCGACGCTGGTTGCTGATATCCTTTCAACCGTCTCATCATTTTCATCGGCTGCATCAATATCACACTCGCCAATGCTTAGAGTCTCAATGCTTGTCTCGCCCTCCGAAAGTGCCGTCAACATATCTTCGACAAATACATCACCCAGCTTTGAGTTCTGAGACAAATCAAGCACATTGAGAGTGGCGGAGCCTACGAACAAGGGCCGAAGAACAGCCGCAGCCGATGCATCAATGTCGGTGCGTCGAAACTGCAGTCCTCTCAGCTTGTTGTTTCTGAAAAATCCAGCGAGACACTCGACCTCGGCAGGTCCGGCCTTGCCCTCGACAACCAAAGACTGGATGGACACATCACCAGCCAACTCATCTCCAAACGCTTGAAGGGCCGCGCAGATGCTCTCATCACCATCTCGGAACCGCAACCATAGACAACGGATGGTTCGTGTAGACTGCTGTATGGCTTCTGCCAGCTTGATCAAATCGGCGGCCTGCTGTTCGCTGATGCTCCGTGAAAAGAAGAGACCGATGTGGAGCGCCTCGGCAGAGTCTTCCGCCAGAGCTTTCAGATAGTGGGCTGGATTCTTTGTTACAAAAGGCATTCTATGGACGATAGGAAGGATGCAGAGGAGGTTTCAGTTGATGTAAATAGCAATTTATGAGAGCGGCACAAGCAAGAATAGCCGCCCTTTATGTCGGGGTTGATAGTTCTGTTCTGCAAATGACGTTCAGGAAGCGTATTTGTGTGAAAAATGTGTGAACAAAAGGATGGGGTTGGTCGAGTCAAAATTGATGATTCCTTCATTCTTTATGTCGCGAATTGTTTTTTAAGGAATATCATTATAAGAATTTAGCACCAGCACACAGCACACAATCATCATCACCAACGCATCATATTATTTGGTATGGTATGCTCATCGATATCAGCTTGATCATTGCATCGTCACTCTTTTCTTTAGAACAATCACAGACAATAATCATGGTATCATTACGCTTGCTACTATCATCGTCGTTGGCGCTGCTCCAAGCAACACCCAGCTCGGCGTTTGCAATAGCCCGCGTAGGAAGCGTAGAGCGTCGGCAAGAAGTTGGACCTCTCTTCGCCGAAGACAACAATCCATTTGGATTTGTTCAAGGGCTATTTTCAGGCGGCACCACAGTAGCTCAACCTAAAACTCCAGCAATTCCTGACTGCGTGGTCGATAGTGATTACACATTGGCAGCAGTATTCGCCTCCATCGGACTCAGCTCCGTCTTTTTAGGTCATGATATCTTCACCTCTGTAATTGGCGGTTTGTTCGTCCTTCTTGCTACTTTGTTTGCGGTCCAAGCATCCAGAATTCGATTTGTGTTCGATGGAGAAGCATTTGAGCTCAAGAATGCAAGTGGAGATGATGAACAACTCTCAGATAGTGGTGAGAACATTGTTGTCGGGGGAGCCAATAGGTGGAAATATGAAACATTTGTGAACTATGAGTTCTTTCCCAAGGGCTCTCCCGTCCCAATCCTGGTTTATTTCAAAGAAACGCAGACAGTCAAAGAAGACGGAAGCAATGATGGTCAAATTCATTTCTTTCCGGCTATTGCAAATTGTAAGCAGCTCGAAGAACAGTTTGCGCTTCGAGGATGTGCCAAAATCAGAGATTAAACAACATATTAGATGAAGTGTGCGTAGTCTTTCATTGTTATGTTCTACAAAGGACCTTTGGAAAGCGCAATGATATCTCTCAAATTAATGAAATGCTATCATTTACAGAACCTTGTGTCTTTCCTTCTCATGCATGCTTGCCTCTAGTCTTTGGTCTCCATACAACTTCCACCTGATCCGTCCTGAATCGCTGTGTACACTGAGTCTCTTCCATCTTCACCATCATACTCTCACTTCCAAATTGCAAACCAAACATACCCGCCTGAGCAATCATGGCACCATTATCAATACAATATCGATGATCCATTGCACAAAGAGTCCCACCTCGATCAGCCACCATATCCGCCATCATGTGTTGCAATCGCTTATTACATCCAACGCCACCAACGATTAATACCGAGTTTTGACCACAATGTGCCATAGTACGCTCCGTAATTTCCACAAGCATGGCAAAGATTGTTTCTTGGAGAGAATAACACAAATCTGCGGTTGTAAATTGTTCTTCTCCTTGTTTTTCATCATCATTCTTTACAAACTCCTTTTTCTTGGTCAAATCTTCAATAAATGTCAATAATCCTGAAAACGACACATCCATCCCCTTGACAACATATGGCAATTCCACAAACTTCAATGGCTTTTCATCACAATGTTTCCTCGCCTCCAATTCAATATTATACCCCGGACTAGGATCATTACTCAACCCAACCACCCTCGCAAAACGATCCAAACAATTCCCCACAGCTATATCAATCGTTTCACCAAAGATACGATACCGCCCATCACTATACGCAATCACCTGTGTATTCCCTCCACTTACATACAGTACCACCGGGTCAGAAGCCGATGTGGCCACTCGTCCCATTTCAATATGGGCAATGCAATGATTCACGGCTATTAATGGTATCTTCCACAACAAGGAGAGTGTGCGTGCCGCCATGGCACAAGAGCGGAGTGGTCCACCCATACCCGGTCCAAGGGTAAAGGCAATCGCGGACAAGTGTGTTTTATGTGGATGTGTCTCATTTGGAAATGCCTCGGATAATGCGGCACGTATGAGTGCTACGACGTGTGCTTGGTGATGCCATGCTGTCTCTTTTGGTAGAAAGCCGCATCCTGCTGGACTGACGTATGTTTTGCGTGGGTTGGAGAGTGTTTGGTAGGTTTGTGTGGTGGGGTTGTAGCAGAGGACGCCGACTCCGCATTTGTTGGCGGATCCTTCGATGCCGAGGATGAAGGTTTGGCCGGAGGAGTTGGGTTTGTAGAGGTGGGCGAAGTGGGATGGTGGTGGGATGGGTAGGTTGTGGAGTGGGGCTATGGGGCAGGGTGGGTCGGTGGCTGTGGAGGAGGACGATAGTGATGTCATGGTGGTGGCTGGGTTTGTGAATAAAAAGCTTTATGGCGATGATGATGGATGGCGCCATTTTCATATGTACGTGCATTGAAATACTCGAAGACGCACCACCTCATTCCTCGCCATGAGCATCACACGATGACACGCTCCTGCATGCTGCATCAAGCAGCGTAGTTGCTTGTGATGTTGTTGTTGTGCACCTTTTAAGTTATATACTCATACAACAACCCCGACGGACCTTTCAGAATCGCAGCTAGTGGCAGGAAATAGATGATGAGTATCTTCACGAAACATAGATTCCTTCTGGCATCTCTGCTGGTGACACTGTTCATGAGCACTGATGCAAGGAAAATCAGATCTAGTGGCTTGACTTCAAGACATCAACACCATCTTCACCACTGCAAATCAAACGCACTTTCTCCAGACCTTTACAAGCTTCGAGGCGGAGAAGTAGATATAGACTCGACAACAACAGCAGCAGCAACTCATTATCAACGAACCATCAGTACACTTCATTCCACCTCCTTCCTCATAGTTCTATCGACGTCCATAGTCGCCTTCACTCCATTACCATCTATAACTCGTCATCTCGCTGCATCATTATCGTCGTCATCGACATCATCTCCACAAGAACAGGCAGTCAAAATACTATCATCTGATCTCAGCAGCCTCTGCTGCGGTAGAATTGTTCCTCTCACCGCTGTTAGGGACACTACTGGATAGATTTGGAAGAAAACGTCCAAGTGTATTGCTACATTCATTAATAACGCTGACTAATCTGGGAGTTGTGATGTATCCATCAGTTCATACAATATGCATCTCAAGAATCATCAATGTGTTATGTTCCGGGTTTCTCATCATTACCACCCAATCAATCATCGGTGATTTGTTCTCTGGCAACCAAAAGGATAACAATAATGGACACGGTAAAGATCAAATGGGTGCAGTTCTTGGAAGACAGGCGGCATTAATCTCATCTGGATTCTTATTTGGATCATTGCTCGGAGGTAGACTCACTGAATATGGAGAACGTATTGCATACTCAGTTGCAGCTATCTTTTCTGCCTTGGCTGCATTGAATGCTGCTTTTCGAATGACGGATACTTTGGACCTAACGTCTTCATCATCATCATCATCATCATTGCCAACAACATCAGTAGCAGCAGCAGACGAGTCAAAAGCGTTGGATTGGACATCACTCAAAAAAGCACTATTGGAGGCACCACTGTCGAGCATTCAACTTCTTTTCCACTACGGATCACACATGAGAACTCTTGCGTTGTTGTTACTTTTACAATCAGCTCCAATGTATATGGGTGACGTATTTCAAGTATTTGCGAAAGAAGAGTGGGGCTTGAAACCCGCTGATTTTGGAAAGATTGTTGCCCTATTTGGAGTGTTGGGTATTGTTTCAAACACAACGTTATCATTGATCGTAAAGCAGATGGGACTTCGGACTTTCTCTCTCTTTGCCATTGTGTCATCGCTATTCTTTCCCATGACGGCAATATTCACCAACAATTATCGTAATGTTCTGATTGCTGGAAGTATTGGGTTGTATTCTGGTGCCCAAAAAGTTGGAACAACTACGGCTATTACTTCCTTGGCGAATGAAAGGGGAATTCCTCAAGGGCAGTTGCAAGGAGAGAAGGCGTCAATGTTGGCTCTACTGAAGATTGGCTGTCCTGTGATTTATAGCGCGTTATATCTAAAGGGCAAGGAGTGGAGTATGAGCATGAATGATACCGAAGGAAACAAACTTGCATTACAAATGATAATGGGAAAGTTCGGAAAGAAAATGCCATTTGTGTTGAATTGTATTTTAGGCGTTATTGCATTTATAGTTACATGGCAAAATATGTAAATCTAGTCCTAATAACTTTAGAGTTTAGGTTTGATAATCTTAATCTTCACTGGATGTCCAATAATCTTGATCTTCGCTGGATGTCCAATCAGAGCTTGTGCTATCTTGAATTATCTCAATTGCATTAGGCCTGAAGAAGTCATCTAACTCAGGTTCATAGTCATCTGTCTGTTGGACTTGCTTCGCCTCAAAAACGCCAAAGTCGGAATCGTAAACTTTGGAGTTCTCCTCTTGCATACCTTGAGGATGGGGAGGTGTCGATCTTACCCGAGGAGGAAAGGCTGGTTTTTCGCTTCTCAAGACTTTTTCAGGAAGACTATCTGGCCCTCCCCGAGGAAGAGTGTCTCTCTTCTGACTTAGATGGGCAGGCACTACCGCATCTATTTCACCTGCAGACGTTAAGGTTTCTCTTCCTCCATTGTAAGGAAAACTGATAGCAAACGCTACGCTGATTCCCACAACAAGAACAAGGGCGAAAGCAGCAGCAAGCAACCTACGCCTTTTCGGCAAGGTATGTCTTCCTGCTTCTTCTGTTGCGGCTGGTGCTGTAGAAGTTTCGGTAGCTGGGCCATCAAGGGAAGGCAGGGGAATATCTTCAAAGTTTTGACTGCTGCCGCGTCTCAAGTATTCATCGATATTCTCTAGTTCTTTGACTTGTTTTTCAATGTCATCTGTTTCCCATAAGTATTCAGACATTTTGTTTATATGTAGTACAGTTGGAGTTGTTGTAGACTTTTTTATTGCTGCTGTTTTATGAGCTCCATAAGTGAAAGCATGCATGGCAATGGTGGCAAGAGCAAGAGTAGGCAAGACCAAAGAGGGGTCCAGGGCGACGAGCGAGCATGCACGACCACCCACCTCAGCCAGACGACAGACCGGTAGGATTCTTATACCCCCCTTTTCAATATACTAGGGGAAAGCTAGGTTACAACTTTACTTCGCCTTATACCCCCCTAAAACTCAGTCTAGCCAAAATTCTTATCCCCCGGGGGTTATAGTTCGAGCGATCCCCCTTGTATCTCTCGTGCTGTAGGTCTTTTTAGCCCCCATGGTAAATTATTATGAAGAAAGAAGGGAGCTGGCGATGGCATGCAGTATGTAGATCAGCCGTGCATGAGTGCACTTTTTGGTCACGTTTCACTCATGTTTTGCCTCCCATCGACAAATTTGCCAGGATAAAGCAAGAGCCCAGCTTTTAGGAACAGCATCGTCTTCTGCCGTGCACATGTCTCGGCTAATCATCGAATGTTTGCTCCAATCACATCGTCTCATAATTTCTATACTACCCTATACGACATCATGACGTTCCAGAATGCAAAGTCAAAGTCAAAGTCAAAGTATGTGGCCCTATCCTTGGCATTGGCTGCCTCTCCCTCCTCCTACGCTCTAGCGTCTAGCAATGTCATTGTGGAGAAGAAGCCTGACGAGGGCCTCCGCGGTGTCGGACAACGGGAACTTAAGGTCAAGACATGTTCAAAGGAGAAACGCGTTCAAGTTTACCGCTTCTGTATCGAGGGAGACTGTGATGCCGGCGCTGAAGGGGAGCATCGCTTGAAGCTGGATGGTCAGTGGTTGTGGGGAGGGTTCAGGGATTTCAGAGAGGGGCAGTGCCATTCTATCAATCATTCTGCAAAGACTGTTGCTGCTTGGAAGAGCTTGGCAGTTGGTACCGAAGAACATGACGACTGGAGTGAAAACGACAGCTGGTTTGCAACCATGACTGCTTCTGATTGGTATAGCGAGACCTGCGAGACCTACGAGGTCATTCTTTCTAAGCAGCATGCAGCAGAAAAGAAGGAGAGTATGTGCTGGGAGATGTCTGCAGCGGGAGGTGCTAAGGGTGTCGACTTAGGATTGACGGCAACACGATGCTCTGAGTGGACGAAGCCCTCTGAATCATTCTTATGGTATCTGAAAGTGGAACCTAAGGATGTCTCAACTGATTCTCCGACGCCTCTTCCGACACCTCCTCCGACTCTAGCAACGCCATCACCAACTGATGCTCCATCACTTCCTCCTACTGAAGCTTCTGGAGCTCCGTCTGATTTCCCATCTCTTCCTCCGACTGATGTGCCTCCTCCAACTGCAAATGTGTCAATTGAGACATCTCTGCTTGGTACTAGCGCATCTTATCATGCCACCTTCAACGCCAAATTTGTCTCTCTAGTGATTGGACTTCTTGGAGCTCTTGTTTACTTGGGCTAAATCAATATGTAGTCGGCCTGACTTGTAACTTAAATATTTGTTTTGCGTGCCAGTATTTGCCTGAAATTCGAAACAAGAATAAATGGTGACGGAAACTATTCATTTCTTATCACTCTGTACACTGCAAATTAGCCAGAGGCAGGCTCGTATGCATGACAGAATGCAAAAGACACTACTGCTCCAACTTTGAAGTAAAAGTAAATCATCATGACTAAACCTAAAACATGTTATTGTTGACTGCTCTCGTATAAAGTCATTTAAGTTTAAGCGTTGCCACATGATTTGCGACCCCAAGTAAAAACGCCCGCAAACACGCCAGCGAGAATGTAGAGAATCTGAGTGACAACCAAAAGTGCAGTGGCCACTCCAATAGAAGCTCCCGTAGTGTCACCCATTGCGGCACCACCGTAGGCGATAAAGATTGCAATGATAGCAAGAACCCATTGGATAACAAGGCATAGAAGCGTGGCTGTGGACCATCTCTTAACCTTTGGATTAAGGTTCAAGTTAGAGCCGCAGCAGCAGCCACAAGTGATCGTCGACGAAAGCACAATTGCGGCGATGAGACAGATGAAACTAATCCATGAACCTACCCCTCCTCCGATCCATCCCAAAGCAAAGCCCACTGCGATGCAAATAAACATGGCGATTCCAATGGACTTGCCAGCTTCGTCATCGTATGCTGAAGCCGCAGCAGCAGGTGCGGCCTTCTGAGCTTCGACATCACCATCGGCATCGGCCTTTGTCTCTGCTGTTGCAGCTGGAGCAGAATGATCATAGACATTGGCAGGTGTGCCTGAGGTAGGTTCTACTGGTTTGGTTTCCGTCATGTTGGGGCAAGTTTCTCAGAGAGTTATATAATATGAGAAGTGTTGTGTTTGTGTGCAACTGGTGGTAAGTAAGATGCGCAAAGTATCCAGCAAGGTCAACGACTCGCGGCCTGGATGGAGCCGGCACCGAGAAGCTCGCTACGACAGCCAGCGCCACGCAGCCAGATGTTCCTGACACCCATCATACATAAAAGTTATGTTACTCGTATGTGTACTTATTTACGATGGTGCTAAGTGCCAACGAACCAAAATTCCAAAAAATATCACAATAAAAAGTATGGGGCTGGCCTCATGCAGCACTCTACTTATCCTCTAACAGACGTTACCATTGCACAACATAGCTCATCGAACTGTACCACCTGCTCGTAAGATAATATGAGTACATCAAACTCGGAGAATAACACCCCAAGCGGCGGCCAAGGCGCAATCCCCGATGCTACACAAATTGTCTATTCTTGGCTCCCCCATTCCAAAGCATTAGGTGCCTCCAGCACCGTCGCCATTCGTGTTCGCAACGCTTCACTGACCGGTGTAAAACAACCAAATGGATCAAATTCTATATATCCATCAGCGGCACCAATAAATGATGAAAAGAAGTACAATGAAGAAGACGAAAAAGATGAATCCACATCCAGAAATAACAATAATCTTTTACTGTACGCACCAGAATGTCGAGTCGAAGCATCCATCTACGGATACGGTTTACCCCTCCAAGCGGCTCCAATATGTACGAAATATTCTCCATTACTGCCATACGATTATAAAGGTAGCGATCATGACACTAATAGTGATGGCAGTTTAACATCACAACATGCAGATTTCAAGTGCGGAAAAGATTGGAGTACTGTAACGTTTGATTCGTTGGTCAGTCTTCCTGTCCGATGGAGGGATTTGACACGTGATGCTTGTTTGACGTTGAATGTCTTTTGTGATGGAGATATATCCAACCATGATGGTGATGCACAGAATAATAATGGTCCGTCAGAGCAAAAGGTGTGGGGAACTACGCTTCCACTCTTTGATGAGCATGGAAGATTACGATCGGGATTGTACAAATTGAAATTGTATCCAGATATGTTGGCTGATGGTGGTATGGGATATCAATCTATTGGTGAAACCAACGAAGAAGATATGTTTCCAATTGAAACGTTCTTGGAAGGGGGTGCAACTCCGGGAATTGTGAAGTCACAAGACAACTACAACAACAACAACAGTTCTTCCAAATGGTTAGATGAAGGAAAACTAGACAAGGATCAAGACGATCCCAAATGGAAAGCGTCATTGATTCTGCATGAGTTGGATAGGTTAGAAACATCAACGTCATCCAGCAACGCTACCGGGACTAATTTAGGCGTTGGCACCGCAAACTCTCAGCAGAGCACTAATTCTTCTTCTGTTCCTTGGTTGGATGCTCTCACAAAAGAACGCTGTCTGGATATTCTTAATGGAGAAGACGACGATGAATATAGCTACACATCGTCATCATCAGCAACAGCAACTGATCAACGCAAGGCATCTCAGCGACCTAATACACGTGTCAAGCAAGAAAAGCTGCCACCACCAACCTCCTCGCATCACAACTCACCATACTTGATTGTGGAACTACCCACTCCACCAATCCCCATTTTGCACGAGGAACCGTTCTACCCTACAACGACATGCGTAAATGCAAATGAGTTGATTAAATTCCACTCCAAGTTCCGATCTGACGATGATGAAGAGTCGGGACTTGCAGTACGAATAAGTCCAAGGGCGTTGGATGCTCCCACGACTGACACCCCTCAATCGTTTTTGTATCCACTTGTTCAGATTCTAGATCATGAACCTCCCCTTACGGATGAGAATGATAATGTGCAAGACAACCCTGCCCAAGATAAGTATCGAATCTTAGCACATGATCTCATACGAGGGTTGGTAGATCCAGGATTGAAGCCAGATCGATCACAACGGGCAAGATTGGAACGGATTATTGGAAGTCCGAGTCATCATTTGAGTACTGAGGAGAAAGATTTGTTGTGGCGGTTTCGATTTAGTCTGGTGGACAATCGACGTGCTTTACCCAAATTTCTTGAGGCTGTTGATTGGTCCGTGGAGAGTGAAGTTGTACAAACTGTGGAGTTACTTGATCAATGGCGGAAGCGCAGTCCTATTGAAGTAACTGATGCGTTGAAGCTGCTGGGGAGGAATGTTGCATTCCAAACTAGTCTGGTGCGCTCCTATGCAATTGATACGCTCTCCAAATCGTCAGATGAGGAGTTACGACTTTATTTACTTCAACTTGTACAGGCACTCAAGTATGAAGAGGATGTGAGCGGGGGGACATTGGGTGGGAATGATGTTGCGCATGCCTTTTCAGAGAATAAATCAGCAGGAGTGTCTTCTTTATCAGCATTTTTGATTGATCGAGCTTCACGCAACGTGGAGTTGGCAAATTTTCTGTTTTCCTTTCTGAGAGTAGAATTGGACAATCCAATCTATGAAGTTCGCTACCGAGAAGTGTTTGGTTTATTCCAAGTCAAACTGAGTTCTGTCCGCGTCAAGAATGGATGCATTACTCAATCTAAGGACACCGGCGACACCTTATCCCTGTGGGAGCTACTAACGCAACAAGAAAAGTTCATCTCAGGTATAATGGACTGTCAGAGGGATAGTTTGAGTGCGAGGGGTAAAAAGGATGCAAAGGAGTCTCACCTCAGAGAGGCATTGGAATCTGGAGGCTTTCATAAAATCCCCCATGCAGTGCCCCTGCCATCTGCGCCTCATATTTTTGTGAAGGGAGTCAATCCCAAGTCTGTAAAAATGTTCAAATCAGCATTATATCCAGCGGTGGTAGATTTCATTGTTGATCGTGTAAAGACAGCGGATGGAAGAGATGCAAAGCACTTCCCATCGACTTACAAAGTTATGATTAAAACAGGGGATGACTTACGCCAAGATCAGCTTGTTATTATGATGATCCAGCTTATGGATAGATTATTGAAGCGGGGTACTCTTGATTTATGGTGAGTAACATTGGTTGTTTTAGTTGCTTTTGATACAAGAAATCATCACTCACATCCTTTTGCACCAATAGCTTGAAACCTTACTCTATATTGGCAATGCCCAGAAGCTCTGGACTCTTGGAGTTTGTGGAAAAGAGTATCCCCGTGAGTCAGATTTTATCAAGCAACAGCAATTCCATCCTGGAATTCTTCAAAAATGTAGCACCGCAAGAAGGAGCAAGATATTCCGTCAAGCCAGACGTATTGCAAACTTACATGAGAAGTTGTGCCGGTTATTGTGTCCTGACTTATTTACTGGGTGTTGGTGACAGGCACCTGGACAACATTTTGATTCAACCAAGCGGTCATTTCTTCCATATTGATTGTAAGTCAACTTATATTGTATTACTTGTGTTATTGCTTCCCTCAATTACTCACAATAATCTTCTTTTCCAGTTGGATTCATCTTTGGAAGGGACCCCAAACCCTTACCACCTGCATTTCGTCTCACGAAAGAGATGGTAGACGGTATGGGAGGGACGGATTCGAAGGAATACAAGCAATTTTGTTCATTAGCGTGCCAGGCCTTCAATACACTTCGCAAAAGTGCGGGTCTTGTTCTGAACTTACTGCATTTAATGAGTGACGCGGGGATTGAAGACTTGTCAAACCACCCCATTGGGGATGCCATTGAAGTTATATCAAAAGTAGAAGAGCGGTTCAGATTGGACTTGACGGATGAACAGGCTGAGACGTTTTTCATTGGATTGATTAATGATTCCCAGGCAGCACTTGCTCCCCGTGTTATGGAGAAGTTCCACCAATTTAGTGTAGCAATGAGATAGTTATAATTTATTGACATTTACTCCATGACCATGACTAAGTTAATAATACTAACACTCAACAAAAAATTAATAGAGACTGTGCTCACTCTCCTGTTATCAAAAAAGAGATCAACGTCTTGGACGATAAACAATAGGTGCAACACTGTCTACAACACCGAGGGTGCGAGCGCTTACCAAAGTAAATGTCAGCGACGCCTCATTTCCGAAGCCGGGGCGAGGCTCAACGCCTGAATGCCCACGCACTTCCGCCGAAACCATAAAAATACCAATACATCTAAAGATGAAGTGGTTAGCTGGATCATCTGCCGCTTCTCGGATTGTTCCGATGCGGGTGAACTTCTTTTTCTCTTCATCGTTGGCCACCCAAAAACTAGGCTCCGGTTGGGGGCGTACATTTAATTGTGCTTCGAAGTGGACAATGTCCCGATTCTCGTCCTTCACTGTTCCCTTCCCCGATGGTCGCCACCCTGTGCCGACCTCAAAGTACTCCTCAATCTTTTCTACCGTGTAGCAAGGGAGATAGGCGTATAGCCACGTTGACCCATAATTCTCCATATTGGACACCCTAGCCTTGGGCGTTAGATCGATACACACATCAATACTCATGTAATCCAACGTAAATGGATTTCGCTCTATTTGATAAGTGAACTCTACTTCGCCACGCCACAAATTAGGATCGCCAGCGACCTGGCGCAGATTAGGTATCTTGAAGTTGACTTTAGGGTCAGTCTCCGGCTGCCCAAAGTAATCTTTCATCTCGTCGAAGACGTGTTTTAGCGCTATACCTTCTCTTTCGGGAACCCAGTTGCCTCTCCAATTCACCATCGGTTCTTCCTCATTGCCACCTGCGGGGGGCACCCGCCGATCTTCATTTGCATCCATCGTGGTGATATGATTGGCCTTCGTCGTTTGGGGTCTTGTTGTCGCGGCGTTTCCCTTCCCCGGCTTTTAGCGCAGATTGCCAGTTAGAGTCTTTCTCCTGTTCATTTTTGGGCATCGCCGTTTGTGAGAAATTCTTGTATAATTGAGTAAAATTTTGGTGCCATTTTAGTGAGAAGAAGGGGGTTTGCCCGTTGCCCGTTGATGACCTGATAATTCACAAGTTGTTGATTGACTGAATCATAATTCACAGGCCTGTCGTTACGGTATATAAATTCAAGTTGAGAATTGAGAATCCCCCTGTATGTGACAACATGGCAAATACTGCTCAGCCAGTTGCGTAAGTACCGCTAAGTCCATTGAGATATTTCCGTTAGGTTCAAATAGTGACGTGGTGGTATCATTGAATCTGCATAGGTAAGTATGAAGCGTAATAAGATGATGTAATCACTGATATGACTTTGTGGAGTACCGGTTGAACGAGATCAACTGCAATCTACTTACAGCTGAGACATCTCTGAAGACTGCATGTCGATTCTGCACAGCGTGACAACAAAAGTGCATACACCTTTCAATTCATGGCTCCTGAAGCACAGCAATCACAAACACAGCATGGGCGTGTATGTGTTGTAACGGCAGAGGACTTCATAAAACCGAACACCAAGCCAAAATCAAGCGCTCATCCACAACTATTCACCCAACATGATGAAAAAAGTAACTGCCCCATCTGTTCAATTTTCTTCAACGGTCACTATTCGAGTCTTCGAAAGCAATGCTCTGACACAGTACAGTCATATTTGTCCCCAAGTAGATGACCCCTGCTCTCCTCCGCTTTTGACTCAAGCCGATGCTGCATCTGAGTCGATTGCAAGGGCAGAAGGAGGTATCCCACACGATCGGAGAGTACAGCAACGTATTTCAATTGCTGCAGTCCTCTCTTTTCAGAACCATTTAAGGAGGCATTCGACCGACCCATCTACTCATCCAAGCTTACTTCGTTGTGTATCGTCGAAATTTAGTCAAAGAGCAAGAGATGTAGCATCAGAGCAAGGGCGTCAGCTGTTCTGTGAAGTGCATCAACCGGCAAAAGGCTCAGATCTAACCATTCCTTTACACATTTCGAAGTTTCCTGCCCTCAAGCGCAAATCCGACGCCGCTAGGTATGATATGGAGGCAAATGGGCAGCCAGAACAGAAGAAGCGACGTTGTGTTACAATGGTTTGACAAGAATTTGTATAGCATCACTGTAGGATAAAGTAGAACACGTGTGTATTAGTCTTATTAGTCTTATCCTCTTCCAATCCATAATCTGAAACTTGTTTAAAGATATATTACAGTCTCCTCAAGGTCAGATAGTTCATGGTAAGGTATTCTAGCGTTTGGAACATCATTTACATCAGTATATTTTGAGACGCCATCATCAGTCGCCGCCATTGCATTTACAACAAACCGATCTTCGTAAAAGTCAGCTCTTAAAAATGTTTCAAAGGACGAAGAGCCGCTCCAAAACACCGGAATTGTCTCTGTTTTGCTATCCGTATCCGTATTGTCAAATGGAAAGTCTCGATTGCTGTATACCACGTGGCGACAAAGGAGGGAGTTGTCTGTTTCGTTCACGTAAATTGGAGATGGCTTTGGGCATAGCGGTTTGTCCTTTCTTTCATAGGCGTGAATTTTTGCTTTTGGTAGAGAGACTTCTGCCACCACGTCTTTTATACGAATAAAGTGTTGTCCACCTCTGACAGATGGGCGAAAGACATGAAACTGAATTAGTTACAATTTGACAAATTGTGGGCACTGGGTCAGAAATCCAAAATCACTTACTCAAGAGCCTCGCACACATCATATGCAGCAGGCATGCAGCGGTCAACTGTGATATTTAGCGAATCCAAATTGTTGACTTGATCTTGATTCAATGGGTAAATCCCGTCGCAGCGACGATGCAAACACCTGTGTGTGTGGCCCGCGAAGATTGCTTTGACTCCTTTGCCAAGTATAACATCTTCCATAGCTGGATTTAATCCCTCAGCTGCATGCACGTACAGCATTGTAGTCAAGCCAGCTTCATAAGCAAGTTGTAAATCACGCTCAAGCCATATCACAGAGGAGCGGAAACTCATTGAAGCCAATTCATACGTTGGATAGTAATGCAGCATGACAAAGTGATATCTACCCTCCTCCCAACTATATGCCAAGCTAGATGGGTCGTAGCGAACAATCCTCTCAGGGAGAAAATTTGGAATCTTGTCACAAAATCCTCTCTTCATGAATCCGATGGCATGTTCAACATTACAGTTAGCTGGTCCAATCCATTCGTCACCCCCGAACATTGCTCCTCCAATGTGTTCAATATCGTGGTTTCCAAGTCCTGGAAAGTAGTGCTTCAAACCGTCAATATCTGAATAGATAGACTCATACGCATCTTTCTGGTAAGGATGAAAATATGCCGTCAAGTCTCCGTTCATTATTAACGTATTTGGAGTTGGTATATTTGAAGAGTTGCCCTCCGTCATTAAGATTTCCCACGCTCGTTTCATTCGCAAATTGGTATTGTATCCGTGCTTGGCTGTGCAATGTCCGCAAGAATCCTTTTCAGTGCAGGATGAAGGTATGCTTTTCTCTCCCATTTCGGCGAATTCTCCATTGAACCAATGCAATTGAGCATCCGATGCAATGATGTACGAAAAAGGCTTTATGGAAGTTGTCACAAATGATGGTTTATCAATCTCTTGGTTTCCTCTTCTACAGGCAAGATGTGGGTTTGTACATTCAGGTGTCAACTTTTCCATTGCATCACTCAATTCGGCATGGTGTTTAGTCTCCATCAATGACAACGACGAAAATGCAATCGTTATTACCAGCAATATATTCAGTGCTACAATTGATAGTACACGGAGTATTCTGAATGCTCTATGAGACAGGTAAGGAGCGCAATATTTGTAGCGACGAGTGTCATCGTCCGACGGCAGCTCTCGTTGAATTGGATTGTCTACTCCATGTGGATTCTCAATTATGGATTCCTCAATTTCCATCGACTCTTGTTCAGTCAATAGTGTGGCTCCATTGGATGACATCGATCGATCATAACGGTCTGTTTCTATTGTTTCATCGAGCAGTAAATCATCAATTCGATTCATTGCCGACTCAGTATTTGTAGAATTCAATCGATCATAACGTAATTTCCGCTTTTTGTATCGCATATATAATGTTGCAATTTGGATGACGATGATGAGTGAGCACAGAATGATCCAACTCTGCCAAAATACTGGCGACTGTACCGCATCCCCAGAGTATGTTCTAAGCTTCTCCCCGGCTCCCTTATGGCATCTCAAAAATGGAAATGGTACATTGCCAATATTATCATCATTCTGGATATAGTTGAACCAAGTGTCTATCCACTTTTCTCCACTAGCTTGCGATACTAACGTTTTATCATCGGCAGAGTCATATATACACACCCAATGCGCAATTGCTTGAGAAGAATTGTTTACATCGTAAATCACAGTAGTTTGGTGTGGATCGGCAGTATTTAGAGCTGAATAAAGACTGCCTCCATCGTTCTCTTCATTGTCCTCGCCTGTAGAATTATTTATTATTTGTTTCACAACGTTCCAGTAACAAAAATCATTACACTTTCGAGGATTGGTAATGGCAAACCAACCAGAAAAGCCATCGCCTGTGCTCCCGATACAATTAAGAGGGTGATCTTCTCCGTCTACTGCCATGGTGAAAGTAAGTCTATGGTAACTGACGTAACCGTAAACTAAGAATAATATTATGATGAACTCAAAAAGAGCTGCGGCGGAAAAATCTCAGCCCTCCAACAGTGATAAAAAACCTCATCAGGTCACATCCGACCACGACGACGTATTGTAGCATGGCTGATACAACTACAAAGAGCATGAGTATAAAAATATAACCTTCCATAACAACATAGAAGATGAGAATTGGCCACTAGAAGCTGTTGATTGCCATATTCACACAATCTAAGTGGTCCAATGTCCAATGTAGGATGAGGTCAAATCGGGGCGAGGTGAGCGCACATACAACCACAAAAGAGCTTCAGCTAAAACAAAGATAATTCTATACTATCATGGCCAACTGTAACGGGCTACTAAAAGCAAATCATTGCCATATCCACAGTGTTAGAAATGATATGGCCTGCAACAGAGATTCTGGAGGCCGACTCAGATGCCTGATCAGGTAACCTACGACGTCGTAGCGACGCCCATACAAGCAAAACGAGCTTAAGCCGTGCAAACGATGCTTCTATACTATCATGCCAACTGTAATGGGCCACTAGAAGCTGTTGATTGCCATAGTCACAGCGTGAGATACGATATGGTGCTAGAGAGTAGTGCTGGCGGCCGATTCAGATGCCTCATCGGACGTTGTAGCGACGCCGATACGAAGAAAAAGAGCTTGAGCCGTGCAAAAGATGCTTCTATACTATCATGGCCAACTATTATGGGTCACTAGAAGCTGTTGATTGCCATAGTCACAGCGTGAGATACGATATGCCCGTCAACAGAGGAGCTGACTGCCGACTCAGATGCCTCATCAGGTCACCTACGACGTTGTAGCGACGCCGATACGTCGAACAAATGCTTGAGCCGTGCAAAAGATGCTTCTATACTATCATGGCCAACTATTATGGGTCACTAGAAGCTGTTGATTGCCATAGTCACAGCGTGAGATACGATA
>JAHBBA010000564.1:0-79146 GCA_018806925.1 Skeletonema costatum | reverse complement strand
GCCATACTCACATCACTAGATATGATAATGGTGCTAAAGTAGTGCTAGCTGTCATCCAAATTGGGCCTCATCAGGTCACCTACGACGTTGTAGCGACGCCGATACGGCTACAAAATGATCGAGCAGTAGAATATATCCTTCTATACTATCGTAACTAACAATAATGGGCCACTAGAAGCTCTTCATTGCTATATTCATAGCGATAGTACGATATGGTGGTAGAATGTGGCGGGCTGTCATCCAAATTGGGCCTCATCAGGTCACCTACGACGTTGTAGCGACGCCGATTCACGGCTACAAAATGATTGAGCAGTAGAATATATCCTTCTATACTATCGTAACCAACAATAATGGGTCACTAGAAGCTCTTCATTGCTATATTCATAGCGATAGTACGATATGGTGGTAGAATGTGGCGGGCTGTCAACTCAAATTGGACCTCATCAGGTCACCTACGACGTTGTAGCGACGCCGATTCACGGCTACAAAATGATTGAGCAGTAGAATATATCCTTCTATACTATCGTAACCAACAATAATGGGCCACTAGAAGCTCTTCATTGCAATATTCATAGCGATAGTACGATATGGTGGTAGAATGTGGCGGGCTGTCAACTCAAATTGGACCTCATCAGGTCACCTACGACGTTGTAGCGACGCCGAAACGAACTACAAAAGAGCTTGAGCCGCGAATATATCCTTCTATACTATCGTAACCAACAATAATGGGTCACTAGAAGCTCTTCATTGCCATACTCACATCACTAGATAGTAGATAATGGTGCTAAAGTAGTGCGAGCTGTCATCCAAATTGGGCCTCATCAGGTCACCTACGACGTTGTAGCGACGCCGATCACGGCTACAAAATGATTGAGCAGTAGAATATATCCTTCTATACTATCGTAACCAACAATAACGGGCCACTAGAAGCTCTTCATTGCTATATTATTCATAGCGATAGTACGATATGGTGGTAGAATGTGGCGGGCTGTCAACTCAAATTGGACCTCATCAGGTCACCGACGACGTTGTAGCGACGCCGAAACGAACCAAAAAGAGCTTGAGCCGCGAAATATATCCTTCTATACTATCGTAACCAACAATAACGGGTCACTAGAAGCTGTTCATTGCCATACTCACATCACTAGATATGATAATGGTGCTAAAGTAGTGCTAGCTGTCATCCAAATTGGGCCTCATCAGGTCACCTACGACGTTGTAGCGACGCCGATACGGCTACAAAATGATTGAGCAGTAGAATATATCCTTCTATACTATCGTAACCAACAATAACGGGCCACTAGAAGCTCTTCATTGCTAATATTCATAGCGATAGTACGATATGGTGGTAGAATGTGGCGGGCTGTCAACTCAAATTGGACCTCATCAGGTCACCGACGACGTTGTAGCGACGCCGAAACGAACCAAAAAGAGCTTGAGCCGCGAAATATATCCTTCTATACTATCGTAACTAACAATAATGGGTCACTAGAAGCTGTTCATTGCCATACTCACATCACTAGATATGATAATGGTGCTAAAGTAGTGCTAGCTGTCATCCAAATTGGGCCTCATCAGGTCACCTACGACGTTGTAGCGACGCCGATACGGCTACAAAATGATTGAGCAGTAGAATATATCCTTCTATACTATCGTAACCAACAATAACGGGCCACTAGAAGCTCTTCATTGCTATATTCATAGCGATAGTACGATATGGTGGTAGAATGTGGCGGGCTGTCATCCAAATTGGGCCTCATCAGGTCACCTACGACGTTGTAGCGACGCCGATTCACGGCTACAAAATGATTGAGCAGTAGAATATATCCTTCTATACTATCGTAACCAACAATAACGGGCCACTAGAAGCTCTTCATTGCTATATTATTCATAGCGATAGTACGATATGGTGGTAGAATGTGGCGGGCTGTCAACTCAAATTGGACCTCATCAGGTCACCGACGACGTTGTAGCGACGCCGAAACGAACCAAAAAGAGCTTGAGCCGCGAAATATATCCTTCTATACTATCGTAACTAACAATAATGGGTCACTAGAAGCTGTTCATTGCCATACTCACATCACTAGATATGATAATGGTGCTAAAGTAGTGCTAGCTGTCATCCAAATTGGGCCTCATCAGGTCACCTACGACGTTGTAGCGACGCCGATACGGCTACAAAATGATTGAGCAGTAGAATATATCCTTCTATACTATCGTAACCAACAATAATGGGCCACTAGAAGCTCTTCATTGCTATATTCATAGCGATAGTACGATATGGTGGTAGAATGTGGCGGGCTGTCATCCAAATTGGGCCTCATCAGGTCACCTACGACGTTGTAGCGACGCCGATTCACGGCTACAAAATGATTGAGCAGTAGAATATATCCTTCTATACTATCGTAACCAACAATAATGGGTCACTAGAAGCTCTTCATTGCTATATTCATAGCGATAGTACGATATGGTGGTAGAATGTGGCGGGCTGTCAACTCAAATTGGACCTCATCAGGTCACCTACGACGTTGTAGCGACGCCGATCACGGCTACAAAATGATTGAGCAGTAGAATATATCCTTCTATACTATCGTAACCAACAATAACGGGCCACTAGAAGCTCTTCATTGCTATATTCATAGCGATAGTACGATATGGTGGTAGAATGTGGCGGGCTGTCATCCAAATTGGGCCTCATCAGGTCACCTACGACGTTGTAGCGACGCCGATTCACGGCTACAAAATGATTGAGCAGTAGAATATATCCTTCTATACTATCGTAACCAACAATAACGGGCCACTAGAAGCTCTTCATTGCTATATTATTCATAGCGATAGTACGATATGGTGGTAGAATGTGGCGGGCTGTCAACTCAAATTGGACCTCATCAGGTCACCGACGACGTTGTAGCGACGCCGAAACGAACCAAAAAGAGCTTGAGCCGCGAAATATATCCTTCTATACTATCGTAACTAACAATAATGGGTCACTAGAAGCTGTTCATTGCCATACTCACATCACTAGATATGATAATGGTGCTAAAGTAGTGCTAGCTGTCATCCAAATTGGGCCTCATCAGGTCACCTACGACGTTGTAGCGACGCCGATACGGCTACAAAATGATTGAGCAGTAGAATATATCCTTCTATACTATCGTAACCAACAATAACGGGCCACTAGAAGCTCTTCATTGCTATATTCATAGCGATAGTACGATATGGTGGTAGAATGTGGCGGGCTGTCATCCAAATTGGGCCTCATCAGGTCACCTACGACGTTGTAGCGACGCCGATTCACGGCTACAAAATGATTGAGCAGTAGAATATATCCTTCTATACTATCGTAACCAACAATAACGGGCCACTAGAAGCTCTTCATTGCTATATTATTCATAGCGATAGTACGATATGGTGGTAGAATGTGGCGGGCTGTCAACTCAAATTGGACCTCATCAGGTCACCGACGACGTTGTAGCGACGCCGAAACGAACCAAAAAGAGCTTGAGCCGCGAAATATATCCTTCTATACTATCGTAACTAACAATAATGGGTCACTAGAAGCTGTTCATTGCCATACTCACATCACTAGATATGATAATGGTGCTAAAGTAGTGCTAGCTGTCATCCAAATTGGGCCTCATCAGGTCACCTACGACGTTGTAGCGACGCCGATACGGCTACAAAATGATTGAGCAGTAGAATATATCCTTCTATACTATCGTAACCAACAATAATGGGCCACTAGAAGCTCTTCATTGCTATATTCATAGCGATAGTACGATATGGTGGTAGAATGTGGCGGGCTGTCATCCAAATTGGGCCTCATCAGGTCACCTACGACGTTGTAGCGACGCCGATTCACGGCTACAAAATGATTGAGCAGTAGAATATATCCTTCTATACTATCGTAACCAACAATAACGGGTCACTAGAAGCTCTTCATTGCTATATTCATAGCGATAGTACGATATGGTGGTAGAATGTGGCGGGCTGTCAACTCAAATTGGGCCTCATCAGGTCACCTACGACGTTGTAGCGACGCCGATTCACGGCTACAAAATGATTGAGCAGTAGAATATATCCTTCTATACTATCGTAACCAACAATAACGGGCCACTAGAAGCTCTTCATTGCTATATTCATAGCGATAGTACGATATGGTGGTAGAATGTGGCGGGCTGTCATCCAAATTGGGCCTCATCAGGTCACCTACGACGTTGTAGCGACGCCGATTCACGGCTACAAAATGATTGAGCAGTAGAATATATCCTTCTATACTATCGTAACCAACAATAACGGGCCACTAGAAGCTCTTCATTGCTATATTATTCATAGCGATAGTACGATATGGTGGTAGAATGTGGCGGGCTGTCAACTCAAATTGGACCTCATCAGGTCACCGACGACGTTGTAGCGACGCCGAAACGAACCAAAAAGAGCTTGAGCCGCGAAATATATCCTTCTATACTATCGTAACTAACAATAATGGGTCACTAGAAGCTGTTCATTGCCATACTCACATCACTAGATATGATAATGGTGCTAAAGTAGTGCTAGCTGTCATCCAAATTGGGCCTCATCAGGTCACCTACGACGTTGTAGCGACGCCGATACGGCTACAAAATGATTGAGCAGTAGAATATATCCTTCTATACTATCGTAACCAACAATAACGGGCCACTAGAAGCTCTTCATTGCTATATTCATAGCGATAGTACGATATGGTGGTAGAATGTGGCGGGCTGTCATCCAAATTGGGCCTCATCAGGTCACCTACGACGTTGTAGCGACGCCGATTCACGGCTACAAAATGATTGAGCAGTAGAATATATCCTTCTATACTATCGTAACCAACAATAACGGGCCACTAGAAGCTCTTCATTGCTATATTATTCATAGCGATAGTACGATATGGTGGTAGAATGTGGCGGGCTGTCAACTCAAATTGGACCTCATCAGGTCACCGACGACGTTGTAGCGACGCCGAAACGAACCAAAAAGAGCTTGAGCCGCGAAATATATCCTTCTATACTATCGTAACTAACAATAATGGGTCACTAGAAGCTGTTCATTGCCATACTCACATCACTAGATATGATAATGGTGCTAAAGTAGTGCTAGCTGTCATCCAAATTGGGCCTCATCAGGTCACCTACGACGTTGTAGCGACGCCGATACGGCTACAAAATGATTGAGCAGTAGAATATATCCTTCTATACTATCGTAACCAACAATAACGGGCCACTAGAAGCTCTTCATTGCTATATTCATAGCGATAGTACGATATGGTGGTAGAATGTGGCGGGCTGTCATCCAAATTGGGCCTCATCAGGTCACCGACGACGTTGTAGCGACGCCGATTCACGGCTACAAAATGATTGAGCAGTAGAATATATCCTTCTATACTATCGTAACCAACAATAACGGGTCACTAGAAGCTCTTCATTGCTATATTCATAGCGATAGTACGATATGGTGGTAGAATGTGGCGGGCTGTCAACTCAAATTGGACCTCATCAGGTCACCTACGACGTTGTAGCGACGCCGATTCACGGCTACAAAATGATTGAGCAGTAGAATATATCCTTCTATACTATCGTAACCAACAATAACGGGCCACTAGAAGCTCTTCATTGCTATATTCATAGCGATAGTACGATATGGTGGTAGAATGTGGCGGGCTGTCATCCAAATTGGGCCTCATCAGGTCACCTACGACGTTGTAGCGACGCCGATTCACGGCTACAAAATGATTGAGCAGTAGAATATATCCTTCTATACTATCGTAACCAACAATAACGGGCCACTAGAAGCTCTTCATTGCTATATTATTCATAGCGATAGTACGATATGGTGGTAGAATGTGGCGGGCTGTCAACTCAAATTGGACCTCATCAGGTCACCGACGACGTTGTAGCGACGCCGAAACGAACCAAAAAGAGCTTGAGCCGCGAAATATATCCTTCTATACTATCGTAACTAACAATAATGGGTCACTAGAAGCTGTTCATTGCCATACTCACATCACTAGATATGATAATGGTGCTAAAGTAGTGCTAGCTGTCATCCAAATTGGGCCTCATCAGGTCACCTACGACGTTGTAGCGACGCCGATACGGCTACAAAATGATTGAGCAGTAGAATATATCCTTCTATACTATCGTAACCAACAATAACGGGCCACTAGAAGCTCTTCATTGCTATATTCATAGCGATAGTACGATATGGTGGTAGAATGTGGCGGGCTGTCATCCAAATTGGGCCTCATCAGGTCACCTACGACGTTGTAGCGACGCCGATTCACGGCTACAAAATGATTGAGCAGTAGAATATATCCTTCTATACTATCGTAACCAACAATAACGGGCCACTAGAAGCTCTTCATTGCTATATTATTCATAGCGATAGTACGATATGGTGGTAGAATGTGGCGGGCTGTCAACTCAAATTGGACCTCATCAGGTCACCGACGACGTTGTAGCGACGCCGAAACGAACCAAAAAGAGCTTGAGCCGCGAAATATATCCTTCTATACTATCGTAACTAACAATAATGGGTCACTAGAAGCTGTTCATTGCCATACTCACATCACTAGATATGATAATGGTGCTAAAGTAGTGCTAGCTGTCATCCAAATTGGGCCTCATCAGGTCACCTACGACGTTGTAGCGACGCCGATACGGCTACAAAATGATTGAGCAGTAGAATATATCCTTCTATACTATCGTAACCAACAATAATGGGCCACTAGAAGCTCTTCATTGCTATATTCATAGCGATAGTACGATATGGTGGTAGAATGTGGCGGGCTGTCATCCAAATTGGGCCTCATCAGGTCACCGACGACGTTGTAGCGACGCCGATTCACGGCTACAAAATGATTGAGCAGTAGAATATATCCTTCTATACTATCGTAACCAACAATAACGGGTCACTAGAAGCTCTTCATTGCTATATTCATAGCGATAGTACGATATGGTGGTAGAATGTGGCGGGCTGTCAACTCAAATTGGACCTCATCAGGTCACCTACGACGTTGTAGCGACGCCGATTCACGGCTACAAAATGATTGAGCAGTAGAATATATCCTTCTATACTATCGTAACCAACAATAACGGGCCACTAGAAGCTCTTCATTGCTATATTCATAGCGATAGTACGATATGGTGGTAGAATGTGGCGGGCTGTCATCCAAATTGGGCCTCATCAGGTCACCTACGACGTTGTAGCGACGCCGATTCACGGCTACAAAATGATTGAGCAGTAGAATATATCCTTCTATACTATCGTAACCAACAATAACGGGCCACTAGAAGCTCTTCATTGCTATATTATTCATAGCGATAGTACGATATGGTGGTAGAATGTGGCGGGCTGTCAACTCAAATTGGACCTCATCAGGTCACCGACGACGTTGTAGCGACGCCGAAACGAACCAAAAAGAGCTTGAGCCGCGAAATATATCCTTCTATACTATCGTAACTAACAATAATGGGTCACTAGAAGCTGTTCATTGCCATACTCACATCACTAGATATGATAATGGTGCTAAAGTAGTGCTAGCTGTCATCCAAATTGGGCCTCATCAGGTCACCTACGACGTTGTAGCGACGCCGATACGGCTACAAAATGATTGAGCAGTAGAATATATCCTTCTATACTATCGTAACCAACAATAATGGGCCACTAGAAGCTCTTCATTGCTATATTCATAGCGATAGTACGATATGGTGGTAGAATGTGGCGGGCTGTCACTCAAATTGGGCCTCATCAGGTCACCGACGACGTTGTAGCGACGCCGATTCACGGCTACAAAATGATTGAGCAGTAGAATATATCCTTCTATACTATCGTAACCAACAATAACGGGTCACTAGAAGCTCTTCATTGCTATATTCATAGCGATAGTACGATATGGTGGTAGAATGTGGCGGGCTGTCAACTCAAATTGGACCTCATCAGGTCACCTACGACGTTGTAGCGACGCCGATACGGCTACAAAATGATTGAGCAGTAGAATATATCCTTCTATACTATCGTAACCAACAATAACGGGCCACTAGAAGCTCTTCATTGCTATATTCATAGCGATAGTACGATATGGTGGTAGAATGTGGCGGGCTGTCATCCAAATTGGGCCTCATCAGGTCACCTACGACGTTGTAGCGACGCCGATTCACGGCTACAAAATGATTGAGCAGTAGAATATATCCTTCTATACTATCGTAACCAACAATAACGGGCCACTAGAAGCTCTTCATTGCTATATTATTCATAGCGATAGTACGATATGGTGGTAGAATGTGGCGGGCTGTCAACTCAAATTGGACCTCATCAGGTCACCGACGACGTTGTAGCGACGCCGAAACGAACCAAAAAGAGCTTGAGCCGCGAAATATATCCTTCTATACTATCGTAACTAACAATAATGGGTCACTAGAAGCTGTTCATTGCCATACTCACATCACTAGATATGATAATGGTGCTAAAGTAGTGCTAGCTGTCATCCAAATTGGGCCTCATCAGGTCACCTACGACGTTGTAGCGACGCCGATACGGCTACAAAATGATTGAGCAGTAGAATATATCCTTCTATACTATCGTAACCAACAATAATGGGCCACTAGAAGCTCTTCATTGCTATATTCATAGCGATAGTACGATATGGTGGTAGAATGTGGCGGGCTGTCATCCAAATTGGGCCTCATCAGGTCACCTACGACGTTGTAGCGACGCCGATTCACGGCTACAAAATGATTGAGCAGTAGAATATATCCTTCTATACTATCGTAACCAACAATAACGGGCCACTAGAAGCTCTTCATTGCTATATTCATAGCGATAGTACGATATGGTGGTAGAATGTGGCGGGCTGTCAACTCAAATTGGGCCTCATCAGGTCACCTACGACGTTGTAGCGACGCCGATTCACGGCTACAAAATGATTGAGCAGTAGAATATATCCTTCTATACTATCGTAACCAACAATAACGGGCCACTAGAAGCTCTTCATTGCAATATTCATAGCGATAGTACGATATGGTGGTAGAATGTGGCGGGCTGTCAACTCAAATTGGACCTCATCAGGTCACCGACGACGTTGTAGCGACGCCGAAACGAACCAAAAAGAGCTTGAGCCGCGAATATATCCTTCTATACTATCGTAACCAACAATAATGGGTCACTAGAAGCTCTTCATTGCCATACTCACATCACTAGATATGATAATGGTGCTAAAGTAGTGCTAGCTGTCATCCAAATTGGGCCTCATCAGGTCACCTACGACGTTGTAGCGACGCCGATACGGCTACAAAATGATTGAGCAGTAGAATATATCCTTCTATACTATCGTAACCAACAATAACGGGCCACTAGAAGCTCTTCATTGCTATATTATTCATAGCGATAGTACGATATGGTGGTAGAATGTGGCGGGCTGTCAACTCAAATTGGACCTCATCAGGTCACCGACGACGTTGTAGCGACGCCGAAACGAACCAAAAAGAGCTTGAGCCGCGAAATATATCCTTCTATACTATCGTAACTAACAATAATGGGTCACTAGAAGCTGTTCATTGCCATACTCACATCACTAGATATGATAATGGTGCTAAAGTAGTGCTAGCTGTCATCCAAATTGGGCCTCATCAGGTCACCTACGACGTTGTAGCGACGCCGATACGGCTACAAAATGATTGAGCAGTAGAATATATCCTTCTATACTATCGTAACCAACAATAATGGGCCACTAGAAGCTCTTCATTGCTATATTCATAGCGATAGTACGATATGGTGGTAGAATGTGGCGGGCTGTCATCCAAATTGGGCCTCATCAGGTCACCTACGACGTTGTAGCGACGCCGATTCACGGCTACAAAATGATTGAGCAGTAGAATATATCCTTCTATACTATCGTAACCAACAATAACGGGCCACTAGAAGCTGTTCATTGCTATATTCATAGCGATAGTACGATATGGTGGTAGAATGTGGCGGGCTGTCAACTCAAATTGGACCTCATCAGGTCACCTACGACGTTGTAGCGACGCCGATTCACGGCTACAAAATGATTGAGCCGCGAAATATATCCTTCTATACTATCGTAACCAACAATAACGGGCCACTAGAAGCTCTTCATTGCAATATTCATAGCGATAGTACGATATGGTGGTAGAATGTGGCGGGCTGTCAACTCAAATTGGACCTCATCAGGTCACCGACGACGTTGTAGCGACGCCGAAACGAACCAAAAAGAGCTTGAGCCGCGAATATATCCTTCTATACTATCGTAACCAACAATAATGGGTCACTAGAAGCTCTTCATTGCCATACTCACATCACTAGATATGATAATGGTGCTAAAGTAGTGCTAGCTGTCATCCAAATTGGGCCTCATCAGGTCACCTACGACGTTGTAGCGACGCCGATACGGCTACAAAATGATTGAGCAGTAGAATATATCCTTCTATACTATCGTAACCAACAATAACGGGCCACTAGAAGCTCTTCATTGCTATATTATTCATAGCGATAGTACGATATGGTGGTAGAATGTGGCGGGCTGTCAACTCAAATTGGACCTCATCAGGTCACCGACGACGTTGTAGCGACGCCGAAACGAACCAAAAAGAGCTTGAGCCGCGAAATATATCCTTCTATACTATCGTAACTAACAATAATGGGTCACTAGAAGCTGTTCATTGCCATACTCACATCACTAGATATGATAATGGTGCTAAAGTAGTGCTAGCTGTCATCCAAATTGGGCCTCATCAGGTCACCTACGACGTTGTAGCGACGCCGATACGGCTACAAAATGATTGAGCAGTAGAATATATCCTTCTATACTATCGTAACCAACAATAATGGGCCACTAGAAGCTCTTCATTGCTATATTCATAGCGATAGTACGATATGGTGGTAGAATGTGGCGGGCTGTCATCCAAATTGGGCCTCATCAGGTCACCTACGACGTTGTAGCGACGCCGATTCACGGCTACAAAATGATTGAGCAGTAGAATATATCCTTCTATACTATCGTAACCAACAATAACGGGCCACTAGAAGCTCTTCATTGCAATATTCATAGCGATAGTACGATATGGTGGTAGAATGTGGCGGGCTGTCAACTCAAATTGGGCCTCATCAGGTCACCTACGACGTTGTAGCGACGCCGATTCACGGCTACAAAATGATTGAGCAGTAGAATATATCCTTCTATACTATCGTAACCAACAATAACGGGCCACTAGAAGCTCTTCATTGCAATATTCATAGCGATAGTACGATATGGTGGTAGAATGTGGCGGGCTGTCAACTCAAATTGGACCTCATCAGGTCACCGACGACGTTGTAGCGACGCCGAAACGAACCAAAAAGAGCTTGAGCCGCGAATATATCCTTCTATACAATCGTAACCAACAATAATGGGTCACTAGAAGCTCTTCATTGCCATACTCACATCACTAGATATGATAATGGTGCTAAAGTAGTGCTAGCTGTCATCCAAATTGGGCCTCATCAGGTCACCTACGACGTTGTAGCGACGCCGATACGGCTACAAAATGATTGAGCAGTAGAATATATCCTTCTATACTATCGTAACCAACAATAACGGGCCACTAGAAGCTCTTCATTGCTATATTATTCATAGCGATAGTACGATATGGTGGTAGAATGTGGCGGGCTGTCAACTCAAATTGGACCTCATCAGGTCACCGACGACGTTGTAGCGACGCCGAAACGAACCAAAAAGAGCTTGAGCCGCGAAATATATCCTTCTATACTATCGTAACTAACAATAATGGGTCACTAGAAGCTGTTCATTGCCATACTCACATCACTAGATATGATAATAGTGCTAAAGTAGTGCTAGCTGTCATCCAAATTGGGCCTCATCAGGTCACCTACGACGTTGTAGCGACGCCGATACGGCTACAAAATGATTGAGCAGTAGAATATATCCTTCTATACTATCGTAACCAACAATAACGGGCCACTAGAAGCTCTTCATTGCTATATTCATAGCGATAGTACGATATGGTGGTAGAATGTGGCGGGCTGTCAACTCAAATTGGACCTCATCAGGTCACCGACGACGTTGTAGCGACGCCGAAACGAACCAAAAAGAGCTTGAGCCGCGAAATATATCCTTCTATACTATCGTAACTAACAATAATGGGTCACTAGAAGCTGTTCATTGCCATACTCACATCACTAGATATGATAATGGTGCTAAAGTAGTGCTAGCTGTCATCCAAATTGGGCCTCATCAGGTCACCTACGACGTTGTAGCGACGCCGATACGGCTACAAAATGATCGAGCAGTAGAATATATCCTTCTATACTATCGTAACTAACAATAATGGGCCACTAGAAGCTCTTCATTGCTATATTCATAGCGATAGTACGATATGGTGGTAGAATGTGGCGGGCTGTCATCCAAATTGGGCCTCATCAGGTCACCTACGACGTTGTAGCGACGCCGATTCACGGCTACAAAATGATTGAGCAGTAGAATATATCCTTCTATACTATCGTAACCAACAATAATGGGTCACTAGAAGCTCTTCATTGCTATATTCATAGCGATAGTACGATATGGTGGTAGAATGTGGCGGGCTGTCAACTCAAATTGGACCTCATCAGGTCACCTACGACGTTGTAGCGACGCCGATTCACGGCTACAAAATGATTGAGCAGTAGAATATATCCTTCTATACTATCGTAACCAACAATAATGGGCCACTAGAAGCTCTTCATTGCAATATTCATAGCGATAGTACGATATGGTGGTAGAATGTGGCGGGCTGTCAACTCAAATTGGACCTCATCAGGTCACCGACGACGTTGTAGCGACGCCGAAACGAACCAAAAAGAGCTTGAGCCGCGAATATATCCTTCTATACTATCGTAACCAACAATAATGGGTCACTAGAAGCTCTTCATTGCCATACTCACATCACTAGATATGATAATGGTGCTAAAGTAGTGCTAGCTGTCATCCAAATTGGGCCTCATCAGGTCACCTACGACGTTGTAGCGACGCCGATACGGCTACAAAATGATTGAGCAGTAGAATATATCCTTCTATACTATCGTAACCAACAATAACGGGCCACTAGAAGCTCTTCATTGCTATATTCATAGCGATAGTACGATATGGTGGTAGAATGTGGCGGGCTGTCAACTCAAATTGGACCTCATCAGGTCACCGACGACGTTGTAGCGACGCCGAAACGAACCAAAAAGAGCTTGAGCCGCGAAATATATCCTTCTATACAATCGTAACTAACAATAATGGGTCACTAGAAGCTGTTCATTGCCATACTCACATCACTAGATATGATAATGGTGCTAAAGTAGTGCTAGCTGTCATCCAAATTGGGCCTCATCAGGTCACCTACGACGTTGTAGCGACGCCGATACGGCTACAAAATGATTGAGCAGTAGAATATATCCTTCTATACTATCGTAACCAACAATAATGGGCCACTAGAAGCTCTTCATTGCAATATTCATAGCGATAGTACGATATGGTGGTAGAATGTGGCGGGCTGTCATCCAAATTGGGCCTCATCAGGTCACCTACGACGTTGTAGCGACGCCGATTCACGGCTACAAAATGATTGAGCAGTAGAATATATCCTTCTATACTATCGTAACCAACAATAATGGGTCACTAGAAGCTCTTCATTGCTATATTCATAGCGATAGTACGATATGGTGGTAGAATGTGTCGGGCTGTCAACTCAAATTGGGCCTCATCAGGTCACCTACGACGTTGTAGCGACGCCGATTCACGGCTACAAAATGATTGAGCAGTAGAATATATCCTTCTATACTATCGTAACCAACAATAACGGGCCACTAGAAGCTCTTCATTGCAATATTCATAGCGATAGTACGATATGGTGGTAGAATGTGGCGGGCTGTCAACTCAAATTGGACCTCATCAGGTCACCGACGACGTTGTAGCGACGCCGAAACGAACCAAAAAGAGCTTGAGCCGCGAATATATCCTTCTATACTATCGTAACCAACAATAATGGGTCACTAGAAGCTCTTCATTGCCATACTCACATCACTAGATATGATAATGGTGCTAAAGTAGTGCTAGCTGTCATCCAAATTGGGCCTCATCAGGTCACCTACGACGTTGTAGCGACGCCGATACGGCTACAAAATGATTGAGCAGTAGAATATATCCTTCTATACTATCGTAACCAACAATAATGGGCCACTAGAAGCTCTTCATTGCTATATTCATAGCGATAGTACGATATGGTGGTAGAATGTGGCGGGCTGTCATCCAAATTGGGCCTCATCAGGTCACCTACGACGTTGTAGCGACGCCGATTCACGGCTACAAAATGATTGAGCAGTAGAATATATCCTTCTATACTATCGTAACCAACAATAATGGGTCACTAGAAGCTCTTCATTGCTATATTCATAGCGATAGTACGATATGGTGGTAGAATGTGGCGGGCTGTCAACTCAAATTGGACCTCATCAGGTCACCTACGACGTTGTAGCGACGCCGATTCACGGCTACAAAATGATTGAGCAGTAGAATATATCCTTCTATACTATCGTAACCAACAATAACGGGCCACTAGAAGCTCTTCATTGCAATATTCATAGCGATAGTACGATATGGTGGTAGAATGTGGCGGGCTGTCAACTCAAATTGGACCTCATCAGGTCACCGACGACGTTGTAGCGACGCCGAAACGAACAAAAAGAGCTTGAGCCGCGAATATATCCTTCTATACTATCGTAACCAACAATAATGGGTCACTAGAAGCTCTTCATTGCCATACTCACATCACTAGATATGATAATGGTGCTAAAGTAGTGCTAGCTGTCATCCAAATTGGGCCTCATCAGGTCACCTACGACGTTGTAGCGACGCCGATACGGCTACAAAATGATTGAGCAGTAGAATATATCCTTCTATACTATCGTAACCAACAATAACGGGCCACTAGAAGCTCTTCATTGCTATATTCATAGCGATAGTACGATATGGTGGTAGAATGTGGCGGGCTGTCAACTCAAATTGGGCCTCATCAGGTCACCTACGACGTTGTAGCGACGCCGAAACGAACCAAAAAGAGCTTGAGCCGCGAAATATATCCTTCTATACAATCGTAACTAACAATAATGGGTCACTAGAAGCTGTTCATTGCCATACTCACATCACTAGATATGATAATGGTGCTAAAGTAGTGCTAGCTGTCATCCAAATTGGGCCTCATCAGGTCACCTACGACGTTGTAGCGACGCCGATACGGCTACAAAATGATTGAGCAGTAGAATATATCCTTCTATACTATCGTAACCAACAATAATGGGCCACTAGAAGCTCTTCATTGCTATATTCATAGCGATAGTACGATATGGTGGTAGAATGTGGCGGGCTGTCATCCAAATTGGGCCTCATCAGGTCACCTACGACGTTGTAGCGACGCCGATTCACGGCTACAAAATGATTGAGCAGTAGAATATATCCTTCTATACTATCGTAACCAACAATAACGGGCCACTAGAAGCTCTTCATTGCTATATTCATAGCGATAGTACGATATGGTGGTAGAATGTGGCGGGCTGTCAACTCAAATTGGACCTCATCAGGTCACCTACGACGTTGTAGCGACGCCGATTCACGGCTACAAAATGATTGAGCAGTAGAATATATCCTTCTATACTATCGTAACCAACAATAACGGGCCACTAGAAGCTCTTCATTGCAATATTCATAGCGATAGTACGATATGGTGGTAGAATGTGGCGGGCTGTCAACTCAAATTGGACCTCATCAGGTCACCGACGACGTTGTAGCGACGCCGAAACGAACCAAAAAGAGCTTGAGCCGCGAATATATCCTTCTATACTATCGTAACCAACAATAATGGGTCACTAGAAGCTCTTCATTGCCATACTCACATCACTAGATATGATAATGGTGCTAAAGTAGTGCTAGCTGTCATCCAAATTGGGCCTCATCAGGTCACCTACGACGTTGTAGCGACGCCGATACGGCTACAAAATGATTGAGCAGTAGAATATATCCTTCTATACTATCGTAACCAACAATAACGGGCCACTAGAAGCTCTTCATTGCTATATTCATAGCGATAGTACGATATGGTGGTAGAATGTGGCGGGCTGTCAACTCAAATTGGACCTCATCAGGTCACCGACGACGTTGTAGCGACGCCGATTCACGGCTACAAAATGATTGAGCAGTAGAATATATCCTTCTATACTATCGTAACCAACAATAACGGGCCACTAGAAGCTCT
Source organism: Skeletonema costatum (assembly GCA_018806925.1). NCBI lineage: Eukaryota > Bacillariophyta > Thalassiosirophyceae > Thalassiosirales > Thalassiosiraceae > Skeletonema > Skeletonema costatum. The sequence continues at coordinate 62,836 of JAHBBA010000564.1, read as the reverse complement.
TCATTGCAATATTCATAGCGATAGTACGATATGGTGGTAGAATGTGGCGGGCTGTCAACTCAAATTGGACCTCATCAGGTCACCGACGACGTTGTAGCGACGCCGAAACGAACCAAAAAGAGCTTGAGCCGCGAATATATCCTTCTATACTATCGTAACCAACAATAATGGGTCACTAGAAGCTCTTCATTGCCATACTCACATCACTAGATATGATAATGGTGCTAAAGTAGTGCTAGCTGTCATCCAAATTGGGCCTCATCAGGTCACCTACGACGTTGTAGCGACGCCGATACGGCTACAAAATGATTGAGCAGTAGAATATATCCTTCTATACTATCGTAACCAACAATAACGGGCCACTAGAAGCTCTTCATTGCTATATTCATAGCGATAGTACGATATGGTGGTAGAATGTGGCGGGCTGTCAACTCAAATTGGACCTCATCAGGTCACCGACGACGTTGTAGCGACGCCGAAACGAACCAAAAAGAGCTTGAGCCGCGAAATATATCCTTCTATACTATCGTAACTAACAATAATGGGTCACTAGAAGCTGTTCATTGCCATACTCACATCACTAGATATGATAATGGTGCTAAAGTAGTGCTAGCTGTCATCCAAATTGGGCCTCATCAGGTCACCTACGACGTTGTAGCGACGCCGATACGGCTACAAAATGATTGAGCAGTAGAATATATCCTTCTATACTATCGTAACCAACAATAATGGGCCACTAGAAGCTCTTCATTGCTATATTCATAGCGATAGTACGATATGGTGGTAGAATGTGGCGGGCTGTCATCCAAATTGGGCCTCATCAGGTCACCTACGACGTTGTAGCGACGCCGATACGGCTACAAAATGATTGAGCAGTAGAATATATCCTTCTATACTATCGTAACCAACAATAATGGGTCACTAGTAGCTGTTCATTGCCATACTCACAACACTAGATATGATAATGGTGCTAAAGTAGTGCTAGCTGTCATCCAAATTGGGCCTCATCAGGTCACCGACGACGTTGTAGCGACGCCGATACGACCAAAAAGAGCTTGAGCCGCGAAATACAACCTTCATGCTGCTTTATCCTGCTTTTGGTGCGTATCTATTACGCATACGACGTATGATGGTATGGTAATGCTCGAGAATATTAATAAGTATCGCAGACTTATTCGGCGGCGTAATACTCATTGCAGTGGAGGGCTGATTGGGTTGGAGCCCCGAAATAAACTCACGTCACATCACACAACTCATGGTCGCGCAATTTTAAATTGGTACCTCGCTTGATGTTCGAGATGGTATAGTTCTGCGTGATATTGTTTGTATTAAATCTTCCTTTTCATCATTACTACCAGATGATGTTGGCGATTGCTGTGATGATACGTTGTCTACGCTTGCTGCTGCTGTCGTTGTTGTTGCTACTAAAGATGATGACGATCCATCATTTATTGATGTCAGCTGCTGCCGATGCAACAGGGCGACACCATGCCGTATCCTCAACACTGAAGCCACCCCGTCATGTTTCGACCCACCTCCTCTTCCACTGGCATCGCATGTTATGACTAATAAGCCCCCGTCATTATCATTTGCGGTTCTATTTTGTATTAATTCTGCGGCGTCACGTGAGGAGCATCGAATTGGAGTGGAAAGTGGAATAGCCGTCCTCAGTGCCGCAATGAAAATTACTAAATTGGAGAGTGCGATGAGTTGCAGCAATAGTGATGACGTTGAGTATTGAGAGCGCTGCATAATGCTGTTATTGGGCATAGAGAGTATTATATTCGTCATCAATTCATCATCACGTGTTGAATATTCATACATATCATCATCACGATGTTTGTGTGCTGGAAGTGCGTAGGTATATGGCGACAAGGCACTCAAATTTCGGGCTGAGGCAGTCCTCGGGGCGCTCAAGATCCGGTGGGGAATGGAAGCTTATGTACTAAGTTCCCACGTAGATGTTATGACGTGTAACCCAGGCGAGGACACCTCCAACTCGCCAATCGGGCGATCAAAGCTGCTAAGTGCAACTATCATCTCACTGCCTATACCTCTGCATCAATACCTCCGCAAATAATGAACCAGCAGCATAAGAGAAAAAATCTACCGCCCACTCCTCCTCGTGGTGCTAACGGTAAGCAACAATCATCGGTTACACCGTCTCGTGGCAATCACACCAAAAAGAAGGGAAAGACAATTGATGATGCTGATGGACGACGGAGAGTGTCATCATACCCTTGAGATAGCTGAAGCGGCACAAATGTTCAATCCAATCTTTTTGGCTGGGCTTTCTGATTCGGATGTTGAAGTTGTCCTCCATGACTTGGCAGAAAAACTCAAAGCTACAAAGTTCAAGCAGTTCGAAAATGATAAATTCATGAGAAGACTGAAGGAGGAAATGCCAAAAGTTTTGAATGCGGCGAAAAGGGACCATGGATTGGATAAGTATGCACCATCTCGTCGGTACAAGACAAGATTGCAGAGGAGAATTCAGCGTCTTGGTAAGGATGAGTCGGAGCTGGACTGGACGGAAGAAGATGGAGGCGAGTACGCCGAGCGCATTTGGCAATGGTGGAAGGCGCGTAAGAAGCATTACCCCATGCACTATCTTGCCTTGCGTCTCATTGTGTTTATTCAGCTGTCAAGCTGCTCTGTGGAGAGAGTCTTCTCAAAACTGAAAGAAATTCGTGATGCGGTAGAGGTGATATGGTACAATAGTATCTGGAGGACATCAGTGAGATTCAGTTCCTTCTGCAGTGCAACGGTGATCTAGATGACTATTGCAATATCATCGTTCAGGGCAGGAACGGTAGGCATTAAGTTAGTTACGTTTATTCCTTGATAATCTATCTGAAGAGCCTAAAAAGTACGAGTGCCCCGAAATTATTTCGGGGCACTCGAGTGCCCCAGAAATTGGCTCAAATCGGGCCTTTGGGGCAGTGCCTTGTCGCCATATACCTAGAAGTGCGTACTGCTGAGGAAGATTACGGAAAATACAATACTGGCCGGGCCGAGGGCTGCCAATGAAAAAGCGAGACTGCGTTCCTCGGAATCTCTGGCACTCTTCGATGAACCCACCGACCATGAAAATGAAAATGACATCCTTGGATTGGATGATCTATGCAGAGCTAGAGTGTTTGTATCCCAACGCTGTGTTGGAAATGAAGAGCATCAAAGGCCCATTGAAAGACTAAATACTATAGAGGGATATATTCCACTGATCATGCTCTTTGTATGCATATCAGCCACGCTACAGCCTTACAGCCTCGTAGGTGACCTGATGAGGTCCAATTTGGCATGGCCGCTAGCAACACTCTATCATCATATCGTACTAGCGCTGTGAATGGAGCAATGAACAGCTTCTAGTGACACATTATGTTTGGTTATGATAGTGTAGATAGATATTCATATATTCCACTACTTAAGCTCTTTGTATACACATCAGTCATGCTACGACCTCGTAGGTATACACATAATTAAGCCATGCCATGACCTCGAAGGTGACCTGATGAGGTTTTCAGTTTTCTAAAGTGCAATAAGTAGGTTGGTCTGTTTATTAGGGGAAATGTCTATGTTTGTTTGAGCCCTGATGGATATTGAGACATAACATTATATAGTCTATTTGTCAGGTCATTATATGAAAGATCAAGTTCGTATTCCATCCACTCCTCTGAAACGACCAAATTAACGCAGCGTTGGAAAAAGAGCTTCGATTTTGTCGATTTGATACAGACCTCTAGTGCTCAAGAACAACTTGCTACATGCTGATTGTAGTTTATCTGCAGCGAGAAGATTTTTCTTCGTCATCTCTCACTTTCTTCCCTTCCGTATCTTCGTGTACCTGTCCACCCCCATTGCTCGCGTTTCTTCTTACACTGCTGCGAGTAATTATACTGTATCTTATTAACTTCGTTATTATTATTAGCTCTTGGGCATCTCTTGCAAAATGACACTCTGAGACGATATTGGATATTGACCTATGCAGTGGTACGTACTCCTATGTCGGCGCCAGCCAAATTGAAACTCATCATGACACAAAAGGTCTTCCTCGCTTTCAGCCTCCAAAGAACATACGAGGTGGCAGTATTGACATGGCATAAGATGAAGTAATGGGAAGTGATAGTGATAGCTATCTTCTCTGTCGCAGTTGCCATGGGCATGAGACGTACATATGGTAGTGGTACTCAATCGCGTTCGCGTCAATCACGACTGAATCGAGGTCTTCGAGCGAGGACTTTCATTTTGGTAGATAAGAGATGTTCGTTACATAATTTATACACAAAACGAGCGGCTTTTCCGAGACCATATAACGACGGCGAAACGATGAATGGCAACCAAGCGAGCACTGCTTCGGTGCAGCTCTCTGGCGGATCGGTTGTAGATGGACCGTCTGCATCAAATATAACATCGCCTTCCTCTAACGGCGGCGCAAGAACCACGACCAGCGAGGATGATGCCGTATCGCAACCTAACGGCGAAACGCAACTCTCAGACCAAATGCAGCAGCTGAACATCGGCCAGAATGCTAACATCCAGAGCAATCCGTCATCTCTTCCGGAACTGCGTGCCTACTGTCAATCTGACTCTATTTCGTTAGATAGACTTCGCTCAATATTTATCAACATATTCTTCCTGTACTACCTCGGTCACCCGTAGATTTACAACCTGCGACTACGATATTCTTCTCGTCGACATCTGCAAGAACGAACATGTAACATATGAGATTGTTCAATGCGTCATCGAGCATGTTCCTGGAGCTGCTAGCGTTGTGACTACTCGAGGATTTACACCTCTCCATTTCCTGTGCATGAACAAAAATGTCACCCAAGAAATTGTTCGGTGCGTGATTGGAGGCAACTCGGATGCTCTGCTGGCACAAAATGAATTTGGGATGACCCCTCTCTTCTCTTTATGCCACAATAGAGCAGTGGATGAAACAGTAGCAGAGGAGATTTTGACATTGTTTCTTGAGACGTGCCCAGAATCTGCACAGTGTTGCACGCATGATGGAGATCTACCAATTCATTTCGCGTGTAGACGTCGTTCTCCCGATTTTTGCTGCATGCTCATCCAGAAATTTCCAGAGTCTATTCAGCATGAAGTTGAAGGCATGCCAGTGGTTTATTATGTACTGTTTTCATCACACACAATGACAGCGTTGCCTTGGCCGTGTTGAAGATGCTTCTCGAGGATCATCCACGAATGGTTCGTTATGTTAGATGGAATGGTCAGTCCCTTCTTCACTATGCTGCCTCAAATCATCTCCCAAGAGCTGTCGAAGTCTGCCGCTTGCTCATCCAAGCTTTTCGTGGGCTTGTGCTCGAGCTTGACGAATCTACGGACGATTTGATCTACAGCCTCTCCACACTGCTTGCCATCGTGGCAATTTGCCGTCGTGGAATGCATTCTTGACATGCATCCTGATGCAATCCGTGGTGAAAGTAGCGACGGACAATTTCCGATTCATTTTGCGGTTCATGCTTTGACGAGAACTCCTCAGGCAGCTGTCGAAGTGGTGAAGAATCTCTTGTCAGTCGATCCCAGTGTGGCGTCGCAGGAAGTGAACGGGATAACTAACGACTATCCATTGATCTACGCCTGTTTAGAGACGAATGCATCGAACTTGAGCGCTGGACTCGAAGTGATCAAATTATTGTACAATGCCTACCCCGAGGCGATTGTCAATGCTGAGGAAATATTCAGGCGAGTATTGACATCAGTAATTTTTTCGTCGATGATGTGCGAGACTTTATCAACGAACAACTCCGCTATGCCACCCAAGCCAGCAATCTCCAACTCGTCAGAACTCAGGACGGAAATGGCAGACTTCCACTTCACCATGCCCTTGAGGAACATGCCCCCTTGGGTACAATCAAGCTATTGGTTCAAGCTAATCCTTCCACTATTCAAACTCCTGATAGCGAAGGATCGTTGCCTTTGCACATTGCTGCAAGCGAATATGAGTGCCCCAACGTTATCAAATACTTGCTTGATAATTGCAGGACGAGCCTTCTTGTCGCAAAAGATTACTGGGCAATACGCCTCTTCATTACGCTTGCCAAGAAGGGAGATATGATGTGATAGAGATGCTTTTGACTCAGTATCCTAATGCACCGGTTGCGACAAGGAACGTGGATGGGGATTTGCCGATTCAACTCCTTCTCGACTGCGACGAACAAGAGAGTGCTGATTACGCGAGCTGTATCTTCCTTCTTCTCAAAGCAAGCCCCGAGATGTGGATGAGTAATGAGGACCTCGTGCTCGCGTTAACAAGCTGACTCATAGCTGGGTTGTCTATGTCTATTTAGGATCTTAAATTAGATTAAGTTTCTTCAACGTGCATTGCGTCAAAATGAAATGCGCTGAAAGTCGTGATTGATTTGTTAGATTTATCAGCCTTGCACACCCCAACTTCACTCAGGTGTACTCTCAAGTGGCTTTCCTCCAGCTGCTTTTGCAATTGCCAATAGAGAGTAAATTATTGTTGCACCATCAGCCCATTCGACTTCATATCCATACTTTCCTTTCTTCGATATCTTTGCAGGAAATAAATTGTCCTTCTTATCTGAATTGTCGGCGCAGCCTGAGCTATGGTGATGGACCGTGATTGATGGCTGACTACTTCCTCTATCACTACTATGACTCCCTCCTCCACAACCGTGTTGAACTGTCTTTCCATCTCCTTCGCCAGAATTAGAGCTCGAGTTTTCTTCTACCTCTCCAGTCTTTGGGTTTCTACTTCTTAAATCATCTCCACCAATAATCTTTTGATATCCACCTTCATTACAAAATAAACGCACAGTGAATCGCTTGTGACTATTGTCGATATCAAGTTGAGTAAATGGGACATCAAACGCGGAATCTTCAACCTCATCAATCGTCACAACCATGGCAGTGGAACTATTTCCTTGTTGTCCCTGCATAGACGCAGGCATCATATTGTGTTGAAGAAGTAGCAAGTCTGCAGAGACTGCATCGGCTAATTTGGAAAATACTGCCCACTCCTGTTCTGAATTGCCATTAGGCTCATCGCAACAAAATGGTTTGCCAGATTCATTTGAACTCGACACTGTTTCGGATATTGGAAGGTGGAACACATGTGACGATTGTGGCATGAAGTGATGATGTTGCATAGGTGCATCGGACGTTGTTTCATTGCTACCATCATCATCATCATCATCACCCGCAGCCAATGTACGTGCCTTCCCAAAGGGATAATGCCGTCCACCACCCTCACAAACAAAGTATGCAAAATTCTCAACCAAAGCCAATGTCGAAACACCCAGTTCTCCAAACATCTCAACCCCCTTCCGTACATCGGCCCATGCCAACGCACTTGGAGTAGACACTGCCACCGCACCAGAAAGAGACAATGATTGACAAACCTCCAATTGAACATCACCCGTACCCGGTGGCAAGTCCAAGACAAGCACATCCAACTCACCCCAATTCGTCCCCTTGAGTAGCTGTGAGACAACACGTCCTGCTATTGGACCACGTAGTACAGCCGCACCACCATTGGGTCCACTTCCAGGCACACCACTATTGGGAGAGACAAATCCCAATGACATTAATTTCACTCCCTTGTGGAGGATTGGTTCCACCATCCCTTCTTGTACATGTGGAGGTGACTTTCGTACTGTGGGATCATCTGGTTGAACTAATATTGGTAATGATGGACCATACACGTCTAAATCAAGTAATCCAACGCGTCCTCCCATTGCAGATAGTTGGTAGGCTAGATTGGCGGCAATTGTTGATTTGCCGACTCCACCCTTGCAACTGTATACGGCGACAAAGTGTGTTATATTCTTTAGAGCGAATGATGAGGATTGTGGAGTTGTTTCACGAATATTCATGTTGTTGCTTGCCGTCGTTATGTCTTGTGGGTTGATTTTGACGGATACATCAACATCGTGCGGTTCTAAAGTGTGCTTGTTACTCAATAACTGTACCATTTCTTCTTGTACCACTTGAGTAATGTTAGAGGTTATCTCTTGCAGTTTTGGATGCAACATTGTCGGTGGTTGCAAATTGACAGTAATGACATTCTCTTCACCCTTATCAAAGGATGATGGAATGGAAACAGACCAGATCCAATCCAGCCCATTTCTTGTTAGAGATTTGCCAATAATTGGATCCATTAGGCGTTGATCAGAGTTGCTGATGTTGTTGTTGTTGTTGTTGAGTCGATTTAATAATTCATCTTCCAATTCCGCAGATTGCCTCGATGATAGCTCTGAGAATCTAAATTTGCTTCTTGAACTTTGAGTGGATGAGAATAGTCGTCTTGATGATGACTGCAGGTGGTGTATTCTGTTGTGTTTATCCATCGTTAGTCTCACATCAATACGTTGATGAATCGATGACATTGGCATGATGATGTCATTCTGGCGGTGTTGAGTTTGAGTGCTGTATTTAAGGACACCGCGGATAGTCGTCTGACTCCACCGTTGCACCAGAAGAGTCTTCTTTTTGCAATGGATGACATCATCATTTTAATCTCTGTTATAGCTCTACCTCTATCAGCAACACTAACTAATCATCACTACCACAACATCTATCTTCATTTCTCCATGCTACATGTCATCACGATTATGGAAGGAAAAGACTTTCCCGCCACCGATTCATTCCCAAGCGAAAGCAAGAAACGTCGCAGCAAGCTGGAAGCAGCAAGCCAAGCCACAATAATACTTGCCGACTTCTTCATACTTACTACCAACAAAGCATCGTCACCATGGACTATCATTCCAGAGGCTCCAAAAGACGCTGGGCATCCAACAATGGCGATGATGCCACCGCTGCCTCAACCACAGCATCTCGTCGGCGGCGTGACGCAGCAGCAACATCGTCCTCCTCGCAACAAAGAACATTCGGCAAGAATGATCTTTCGGAAAAGACAACGGCCAATATTGACGGTGGTGATTATGGATATCTCTCTTCCGATGATGAACATAATACTACTGGTGGCAAAAAGAAGGAGAGGACGGCAAGGAAGGAACAGCGGATGGGTGTGCGCTCGTTTCCTCGTGCCTCCACTGCCACTGCAGCCGATGATGAAAGCAAGACGCGCAGCAATAATAGTGCGAGTGACAATATGACGGCACTTCCAAATCCTGCGGGGTGGACCCAACTAGTATCAAAGAGGGGAGAGTCAACATCACGCCCTTCCTCCACTATGGACGACGAGGCTGAATGTGCCATGTCCAAATCAAGCGGCTTCACTTTATCATCGGCAACGAAGAAAAACAAGACGAACAATCCGTACGCCCACGGTAGTAAAACGCCCGCCCGCAACGCAATAAACACCCCATCATCAACTGCAAGGACATTGCGATCCACCAACACCAAAGCTCCTCGCTCTACCAGCCACGTTGTCTGCGCTATCTCAGAGAATCTTGCGAGAGAGACGTGCGTAGCATCATTGGATGCAAGCAGACCCACATTCCTTCACGTTACCAAACAGGGAAATGGGCAGACGTATGCTGAAACATTGACGTTGCTACGGATGCTCAATCCGGATGAGGTGTTGCTGAATGAGGGGAGGAAGAATTCACAATTGGCTACCAAGATTATGCAGCTGTTTGGAGAGGAGTCCATGACGGATGGAATGGACGCATTGGTAGTCAATAATTCGAAGTCGAGGTCGAGAGGAGCCAACAATCGACGTTCCAATGCTGCTCGTAAGAGGGGTAATAATGCACATGGTGCTGATGATAACATGACTGCGTCTCATTTGTCAAGTAGTGAATGCGAAACGAATACCGTCGTCAAATTCGTGCCTCGATCGTACTTTGATCAAACCAAGGGAGCCGAGCTTTTGCGAAAGTTGGCACGTGAAGACACCTTTACTCTCGTGGAGGAGTACATTCTCCTTTCGTCGTCGTATGCTGTGCTACAGTATGCACAGCTTTGTCTTGGGGCTGGGTTCACTAGAAGGAGTTTGGCTATGGATATCAATGTGGGTGGGAATCACCGTATGAACATCGATCGAACTACCATGGCAAATCTGGAATTATTGGTGAATGCCAAGACAGGACGCACAGTCAACTCATTGGTTGGCACAATTGATTGTACGAAAACCTCCGTGGGAGGGCGGCTCCTTCGTACAAATTTGATGGCTCCACCAACGCGGCTTGATACTATCCAAGCTCGTCTTGATCTCGTCGATTCGCTCTTAGAGGATGAAGAGTTCTTCTACGTTGTCATGGAACATCTCGAGGATCTCCCCGACGTGGATAAGATGTTGTCTTACGTAGCCTTGGCTCCAAAGAAGCGATGGAGTGGCAATGGGAATGGTGCCCTATTTGGCATTACTGAAAGGCAAACCGTCACAGCGAGGATTGCAAGCAAGGGCATATCGGCCTTGGTGTGTATCAAGAGTACCTTGAGTGTGATTCCCTCATTTGCTCACTGCTTGGAAGTCCAGCTCAAAGAGTTAGATGAGAGAGAGGGCAGGAGAGGCAAAGGAGCAGACACGACCGACCGACGTGAGAGGAGAAGCGGAAGTGATGGTCAAGACGATGAATCTACGACCGTGGTTGAGAGTGAGACGTCTCGTAATGAAAGTGAGGATGTAAATTCTTTCGGAAACTCGGAAGACAATGATGCATGCATGACTCAGCATAGTAGCCTCCAAATTGGTCTAGGAACTGCGTCGAGTAACAATCCTTCGTTTCCTTCCAAACAAACTCGCCACCAGCTTCTCCGAGCTGTACTCCTTGCTATGAAGCAGCCAGCGCTTTCCCGAGTGCTCAGTGCAGTGACGAACATTTTCACTGAAAGTACCAGCTACAGCAAGAATAGTCATGCTATGCGTCATCAAGAGTGCTTTGCCTTGAAGCCAAACACAGATGGAATGATGGATGTCCTTCGAAAGGCGTTCTTGGCCAATGTGGACGATATCTATCGCCTTGCGGATGAGTACAGTGAAACATATGATATCAATGTACAGGTGAAAGAAACGGCAAGCAGGGGATACTACTTGTCTGTTTCCGCAGACCTTGTGCATAATTTGCCTCAGATCTTCATTCAACCCGTGAAGAGTGGTAAATTTATTCATTGTACAACCGAAGAGGTGCGTGTTAGTGTGCTCTCTTTCATTTCGCGTGATTGTTCATACCCTAGTCTTACACTGAAATTGTATGTTGCTCCTCAGGTGTATAGTTTGAACAGTAGAGCACAAGAGAACGTCTTGGATCTTTTGTTCATGACTCATGGCAAAATTCAAGAAGTCCTCCAAGTAGCTCGGGACAATTATGATTGTCTCGCCTCGCTCTCCGACGCTATAGCTTTGTTGGATATGTGCCATTGCTTTGCAGATAACGTTGCAAGTAGCCGAATGCCGTGGTGTAGACCTCTATTGTCAGACAGTAACAGTGATCCAGAGCAAGAAGACAACTCTTGCGGAAGTGGAGCTATTGCTATCAGGAATGGAAGATATGCCATCGATGTCACCTCTAGCGGATCAAACACGAGGGAGGGAGACTTTGTCCCGAATGACTGCTATTCTTCAGCATTGCAGAATTTTACCGTAATTACTGGCATCAACGGGTCGGGCAAGACTACCTATTTGAAACAGATTGCCCTCATTGTCATTCTCGCCCACTGTGGAAGCTATGTACCTGCTGAAGAAGCACTCCTGCCTATTCGTGATTTGCTCATGACTCGAATTGGTACAGCTGATGACCAAGAGCATAACATATCGACCTTCTTGTTGGAAATGAAAGAGACAGCATTCATTTGCAATTCGACTACTGAAAAGTCACTGTTCTTGTTAGACGAGCTTGGGCGAGCCACAAGTAATGAGGATGGCGTTGCAATCGCGTGGTCTGTATCGGAATATCTCTTGACAAAAAGATCAATGACATTCTTTGTAACGCACTATCCTCAGATTGCGAAGCTTGCAGAAATCTACCCCAATGTACAAAATCAACATTTGGGCTCTCACATTGCTCAAGCTTCCCATGGCAATGAGTCTAATATTAGCTACACTCACAAAATCAAGCCTGGTCCATGTAAAGTCGGGAGTGACTATGGAGTTGAAATGGCAGCTACTTGTGGCTGGCCGAGCGATGTGATTCGAAATGCGAGGAGGATTCGTCAGCTAGTACAGGACAAGATACCTGGTGCGGATATTTGTGATGATCACGGTAGTGGCAGCGGAAGATTTGCGGAAAATCATCGCAAAGCGCACAATGTGCTTTGTGACTTGGCAAAACATCTTCTTGCAATGAAGGACGGTGAAGGGAGGTTGAGTAAAGACGCGAAGAAGCATTACTTACAGGTAAGTAAGTAGTGCCTTTGTTCATTTCTGTTTTTACAGAATGATCAATCCTCACTTTTAATCGCTTCTTTTGTAGGGGCTTCGGGACAGACACGTGCCGACAAACGACGTCGATTTGATAAAAACTATTAGGGCAATGCTTCTGAATGACGATGGAGATGTTCCCATGGTTCAGCTGCAGCGTACCAACCCAGTTGTGAAAGCAAACGTGCAATATCTCTTCCAGCCAAGGCAATGAAGGGGCGAAAGAGGATGCAGAGATAGAAGAGAAAGCATCAGGTCTTACGTGTAACTTTGGGGATTCGTCTAGTAGCGAAGATGAATCGAGCGAAGATGAATCGAGAGACGACGGCAGATCTTCAATGCTTGTACGCGACAAGGCTTCCCCCACAACGAAGAACGCTGCAGACTCGTTGATTAATAATGAGCTCGACAAGGATGTCAAAGATACCTCAAACGATGTTGCAGTTGTCTTTGAAAAACCTGTGTATTCTATCGGCCGTCAACGAAGTCGAAGTGATTCTGAATCGTCTTCTTCCTCGTCCGGCTCATCATCTTCCTCGTCATCATCTAGTAGCGACGGGAGTTCGAGCTCATCTTCCTCATCATCTTAGATTTTCCTAATTTAAATTACATCATCAATATATAGTTAACAAAATACTTGCAGTTTAGTTGTCGTCATCCCCCTCACATTGGGAAACTTCTCCGTCGTGTACGTCATGGGAAAATGTTAACCTTGATGAAAGCACCTCGATCGTTCTCCTCATTTGATCTTGTGCTTTCACCATTTCATCGAGTTGATGTTGTAATTCTTCTAAACGTTGTGTTGCTGTAGATTGAGATGATGGGGCAACTTGTACCTGATCAGGAGGATGACTCGGTTTGTCAGTCGCTTTCTTAGTCTTTGATAGCAAAGAACCTTCCTCACTGTCGTATCCATACAGACCAGCTTTATTCTCATTCCCCAGTACGTGTACCGCGTCACAAATGACGGCAATTATTAAGTTCACAACCACAAACCCAGTGATAACGATAAAAATGATGAAAGGGGCCCATGCCCAGGGATACACCTCTTGTACTTGACCCAAAATATCTGCCCATTCGTCCTATCAACGGAGGATGTGCAATGTATACAGAAGTGATTATGTGTGAGCCAGAAAGTTAGGAGACCTGAATAAATCACACGCCAGACATAGCACTTACCAGAGTCATCATTTGGAAGAGAGTGAACAGTGAATAAAACAGTGACTCGAAGTATGGTTGAGTCAATGTTTCAGGATACATATTCTTGAAAAGTGTCGTCATCATCACGCTAAATATGAAGAAGATCAACATAAGAAGCAAAGCGATCGCTGTCATCTTGGGAATAACACTAAACAACGCCATCACCAAATTCCTCATCGTTTCAATCCTTGTTATCAACCGCAACGCTCTGAAAATCCTAAATGCTCGTATAACTTGTGTCCCCTCCAACGCCCAACTCATGACCACAATTAGTAGATCGAAGACAAGAAATCCATCCTTGAAGAGGAACCATCCGTAGTATGATAGCTGCAAACCGGATTCAATAGAGAAAATAATGAGGAAGATTTGATCGACGAGGTCAAATTTATAGCTCATGTCCGGGTTATCTTTCACAAATGGGAATGTCGCGATGCCCATCATGATTGAATTGATAATAATCAATAGCAATATAAAGTTCTGTACTCGATCATCGTTGACTTTTTCCCCTATGTATTTTCGGCCGTTGTTGAGAGTGTGGAACCAAGAGGGGCATTTTGAAGAAGCACTTTGAGCGGAGACATCGCCGCTTTCATTAAAACTGTCCTGTGCCTTGGCCTGTGCACTACTTATTTCAATGCCTTCTTGTAGATCGTTCAACTCTATGCCTCCACTTTCAAGTGAACTATTATGATCTCGCCCATTGCGTTTAGGGGTGTTTTTGGCATCCCGGCGGCTCCTCCAAGATCGATGTGAGGAGTCTATATCGGGTTCACTTTTCTCATGGAGCGATGGCATTGAAGTTTCAAGCCGTTCAGAGTTATTAAAGCTAGACTCGAAGATATCTTTCCCAGATGGAGTAGACTGCCTGATATTTCTTCTTGACGTTGTATCCCTAACATCCTTTTTAAGTTTCCTCTGCCGGGAGGATGCCGCAGCTGAGGCACCACCCATGCTTGTTTATTATTTGGGGTGAGAATTTATTTACCCTTGGGGTTAGGTGATGAATTTGTTAGTAACCGCCACCACCACACCACTGGGGTCAATATCGATATATTTTTATGGGGAAAACTGTACAAGAGCTCTTTCGTTTACTTCTTACTTCTAATTGTTAACTTCGCCTCTCTGACCTCATCTAACCTACCAGGTGAGAGGTCATCATTGTGCTGCTCGCTTTTTGTCATGTCACAGTTCGAAAGAGTAGCGAAAGAGGTTATATAGATAAATGATACCAAATTGGTCCCAATGATACCATGATACCATCCGTTGAGCCGTTGAATTTGTCACAATGTATGTGGTTTCTCGTGATCATTTTGGGCGATTTTGGCGCGCCCTGATTTTCCACCTCCAACGCCCAATCGCTCATTCACTGCAACCCAAAACAACACCATGGCGCTCCGGAACCAAATCCAGTGCATCGGTTGCTTCTGTTGACGCTCCTGCATCATTCGATTCTGAAGAGGTATCAATTAAGGTGGACAGGGCTGCTAAGGCCATCGTCGCTGCGGAGCTGAGGCGGAGCCTGTAGCCTCAAAGCCTACCCAACGCGCAGTCGCTACTCCATTGCTTTTGGCGAACTAATAGACGCTGCAAAGCTCCTGGGAAGACTTCTACTGCCACTGATACCATCGGGATCCCCCATCATCATGGCGGCCTTGCTCCCCTTCCGGCCGATCCCTGCCCACCATCTGTATCTTATCCTTTTATTATGCGGTGCCGACGCTAATTTGCTATGCGGCAATTGTGAGTATATTATTCTTTCTCGCTCATTTTACACGTCAACGTTTCATCTTGAGGCACTTGTCTCCATCCAATTACTGACGGAAGTTGGCCAAAAAATACTATCCATTCAAAGCAGTTCCGGCGGTTAATATTTGGTTCCGCTCGTTTATCCACTATCTCTGCTACAGTGAGACCATGGGACGTGGACCACCCGAAGTAAAATTGTTGTATCCGAAGTCTCTATGCGTTCCCCGACGCGGTGCTGCAGGGACCAATTGTAGTCAACGTCAAGTTCTATTCAGCATCGGCTGCTGTGGACAGTTCTTCGGCTCTGAGAGGATGCTGGTAAATGCAGCTTCTTCGAAACTCAAATCGTCTGAACAACATTTTGGGATCTTTGGGAGCCAGTGCGAAAGCTAAAAAGAGTTGGTTATTGCAAGGTGGGTCATCGGGAACGAGTACAATAAGGAATTGACTTAAATAGCGACGAGTTCTATTCAGCATCGATGGTGGGGTGCACTTCTTCGGCGTTAGGAAACATGCCGTGCTATTACTTATTTCTGTCTGGGATTGTCTGCAAATCTTCTACATCATCTTCACAACGACTTGGGGTCATATTCAATACATCGGGGGATCCGATTCGACGGTGCATTTACGTTTCCATTGGAATCGTTAGGTGCAGCTCGGGAAAACAAGTACCCAATGTACACTTGACAATCAACTTTACATCGAACATCGTGGGAACATTAAAAGTAAATCTACACATCAACCAAGCAAGGACTGAAACTGAGAGAAGATATTTCTCTACCTAAATCAAGTATTCATCGCACCACTTGTCTCGGTACAATCTCACTATTGTACTCTTCTACTCCTCCTCTCACACTTCGATCGATACAACATCAGGCAGCGTGGATGGTCCGGTACTGAAGGTGCACAACGGAAAAAATGGCACAGTTTCTGGTACAGATTTTATTCAACGGCTCAACGGATGGTATCATGGTATCATTGGGACCAATTTGGGATCAAAAATCTAATTTTACCGCGAAAGAGACGAAAGTGGAAGGTTAAGTCTGACTGGTCTGTCCGTCTTTTCTCTATGAGAGGATTTTCCAACAATCAAGCTACTCTAGTTAGCTCTAGCTCGCGTTGCCAACAAAAGAAGAATAAGTAAGCAGTTGCTAAGTAAGTAGATAGAAGATGTGTTTAAACAACAACAAATTATGCATTTTATGCTTATCTTCATTTGAAATACTATCTTCATTGCATCACCTTGCTCCCACTGCTTAGATTTTTTGTCTCTTGACTATTAACAACAATCGACAAGTATTGTATTGTCCGGTGCATTTTCTCCTGGGATGCAACAACCTCATCCAACATTCGATGCATATCATTAATCCTTTGTTGAATTCTACCCTCTTCTGTCTGTACTTGTTCATTGCTATTATTATCCTTGGCTTCCCACTCTCCCGCTTCATCTTCGCTTAGCCCAAATAACATCGCTCTCTCCGCTTTACGCAAAATTTGAAGAGCATCACAAATTACAGCAATGATGAGGTTTACAACCACGAAGGCCGACATGACGACAAATATGATGAAGATTAGCCATGCCCAGTAGTCCTGTTCTCCAACTTCGTAGGCAATCCCTGACCATTCGTCCTACAAGTAGTGCATGATGGTAAAAAGTGAGGTGGTAAGTGAAATTGTTTCATATACTGTAATCAAGAACGGTGGACAAAACAATAGTCATCAAAGTAACTCACCAAACACATAATTTGAAACAGCGAAAACAAGGTCAAATCCAGCCTTCCAAAGTAATTCACAGTCGTGTATCCCTCTTCAAAAAAGTTCTTAAACAACTGTGTATACATGACGCTAAAGATATACAATATCAAAAGCAGCAGGACAGTAATCGCCGCAATGGCCGGGACGACACTGAATAAGGCCACAACAACATTCCGAAGCATTTGAACCTTGGTTAGAAATCGAAAGGCTCGAAAGATACGGAATACCTGCAGAGACTTGACTTTTGTGGCTGCCCATGAGATTATCACGATTATTAAATCGAACATTAGCCATCCATCCCGCACGAATCGTTTCCCCTCGTAAAATATGTTCATGGACGACTCGATCGTGAACACAATAAGTATTGCTAGGTCTACCTTTTCAAAGTCACTAATTAGGTCAGCATTTTGTTTCATGGAAGGAAAGGTAGCCACACCGTATAGTGCACTATTGATGGCAATTAGGATCAGTATGAACACATCAAATCGTTCATCGTGGACTATTTCTCCAACTTTTCGTCTATATGCATTGATGTCTCTGTGATCGTAACTGTGATCGTCCCCATTTTTGCTGTCCTCGGCGGTTCTGTTGTTTGATTCAGCATTTGTAATCTGACGAAAGCGATCAATTGCATTGTTTTCAATGAAAGTGTCTGATCTATGTCTTGATATATGTAACGGTGGTGGCTCTCTGATGGGAGAGTTTAATTGCGATGCAATTGGCATGGTTGATGTTTTTCTATGTAGGCGCACGCTAAAGTATATTTGCTTCGGAATCACCAATCCACTATCGACCACGCAACGCCGCTGCGAATTTCTATTTTCTGTTTTGCAAATGAAATAATTGTGTGTTGACAATTCCGTCTTTATCGTATCTATCTAGCAGAGATAATCCTAATAATTATCTGTCCATTGAATAAATCCTCCTATCTTGAATGCGTCGGCCCCCCGTGTGCAGCGGCTCTACTATATATTTTGATGCCACCTGTCTCACAGCGCTTCATGGTCATCGCATTGCCTCTCTCCATCCACCAGAAGCTAATCGTGGATAGATGATTGCTTTGTCAGTCTGCAGAAAGGAGAAAGGAGTAGATAATCCTACTCGAGTAAAAATTACGCGACACGGGTAAAATGACTCCTCAGCTCGACAAAACAACAGCACCAACAACACTCCCGTAAGTACTGGTTCATGTCGATGCCGTGAAGAGGAAGAGGAAGCTATATAATATTATTATTCTAATCTGCTTGGTGTGCGGATGACACTGTCGCCATAGATATTTGGGCTAACACAAGCAAGACACAAGCCGTCAGAAATAAATAAACCATGCCAATCTACAGTGACCCCAAAGCACCGACGCCGGAAGGGAGCAGCGGCGAATTGGACGTCACCACCCATGCCTCCAACATCAACGTCAACTCCAGCATTGCCAACAGTCCCCTCCTTACAAAACTTAACAACTTACGACTCATATGCGGCGAAATTGTCAATGATCACAATGTCCAGCTGGGCATCATTGTACTCATTGTGATCAACGCAATAATGATGGGCGTGGCTACCTTTGACTTTGTTAGTGAAAACCCGAAGGTGGACAATGTCTTTGAAAAGACAGATCAGGCATTTCTAATCATATTCACCATCGAATTGGGTATGCAATTGATATATCATGGATGGACTTTTTACAAAGATGGATGGCTCGTCTTTGACTTCATTATCGTCGTGTTATCATGGTCCTTCGCATCACTGCAAATCATCCGTGCATTCCGTATCTTTCGGGCATTGAGGATTATAACGAGGATAGAAACAATGAGGAATTTGGTAGCGGCACTGTTTGATATCATGCCACGATTAGGGGCCATTACCGCATTACTGTTGTTGATCTTTTACATCTTTGCGGTATTATTCACTCAATTATTTGGGGACCTCGAGTTATCGGCTCCATTCTTCTCGAGATTGGATTATTCACTGTTGACTCTGTTTGTCATGATGACGATGGAGTGGGCAGATGTGGCACGTGAATGTATGGACCAGATATGGTGGGCTTGGGCTCCGTTCATTGCGTTTATTATGATTACTGGATTCATTGTGTTTAATCTGATCATCGCTGTTGTTTGCGATGCAGTGGCTGTTATAGAAAACAAAGATGATTTGGAACCGGATTTGTTTTCAGGAATGTTTGAAAATGGGAGTAAGGCTGAGGGGGGAGAAGGAGATGGTGAAGCAGGGACTCAGGACCAACTGGAGGAAACTGTAGTTGGATCCGACGAAGCTCTAGTTGATGATTTGGCTCAGCGAATATCATTTGTTTTGGATAGTCAACGAGAAATGCTTGCTACGCTGGAGTTATTGACGAGGGATACACTTGTGCCATCGTCGCCTGCAGAAGAATGAGCTATTCCATGCTGTCAGCAAAAAAGTTTTGAATGGGAGAAGTTGGGGAATTTAATTTTGCCAGAGAAGTTGGAAGATGGGATAAAAATATGTTGTAAAGATACTAGCAAAAGGATTACTGATATAAGGAACTAAATGTTTAAGTTTAGCAGTCCCATACCACACGAAGTTACAGTGCTTAGCACGCATACTTATAAATAATACAAAATGCACAGCAATAACGAGTATCCTGAGCAAACAGCCATCCTTTATTAAGCAACCTTCTCCTTCTTCTTGGCATCCTTCGTTATTGATTGAGCGACCAGAGGCGAACCCAAAATTACAATTGGCTCCACTGTCCACATAAAGTCACCCACAGCATTTCCTAGCCAGTCGGCGTCGGCGTTAGGAAGATGAAGCAATACCGTTCTCATGAAGCTGGGCTGAGCTTCCTCATTTTGGAAGTAATAAACAAGGATGCAAGCGGCATATCCGTAGAAAGCAAAGAAGTTAAGAACGAGGTAAACGTACTCTCTGAACCCCTCAAATCGGCATACATCCGATTTGACAAGAAGACTTTCGGCTACTTGCGGATCTACACTCTTTGCAAGTTTTGCAAGCTTGGTTGCCACGGCTTCTTCTGCCTTTGTTAACATCTTGCCATCAGCTGCAACGTCACTTGATACATCCCCATTGGTCCAGAACAGAGGTGATGCGTCATCATCCTCATCTGCTGAAAGCCAGCCAAACTCTTCCACAGTGAGACCATCCACTTCTGCGAATCCCTTCGATTTCGATAGATTGGCTGCAAATTTCTTCATATCGTTTGACTTGCGCATAGCATCCCTAGCATCTTTGACCATGTAGTAAAGAAGTACCAAAAGTGCAATCTCCGCAACAGTTAGTGCATGAATAAGGGCTGCAACACCACCAATCCAATCAGTTGAAGTAATATGATACGAGTTGGCAGATAACCAAACGAAACTAATTCCGATAGCAAATACGTTCACTCCCACAAAGAAATGACGTATCGCTGCATCGCTCTCTTGGAGGAGACTTTCCGTTACAATACGGCGAGCCACAACCTCGTTCTTCTCTTTCTTGGCGTCATTCCGTTCCACTTGTAAACTAACTAGTCGGCTGATGAGGTGTAACTTCTTAATGGAGCTGGAAATCATTTTAACCCCAGCGATGGACACAGTAACCAACGCATAGATTTGAGTGATAGAGATTAGAATCTCAAGGGGAGTCGTCTGATCCATTGGAGATGGAAACTCATAATATCGAGCAGTTACATTGGGGTCGTAGAGGAAGGTGCTGCCGAGGACGTTAAAGTTTTTTACCGTGCAGAGAGCATTACGGACGAATTGGACAATGGCATCCATGGTAGACGATATGTAGCGCGGAGCTGGGGAACTATTACCAGTGATGTTGGGGTAAAAATAGCGAGCGGTTGAGGTGACGAAAGGCCAACAACAGTGTTATGGTTGATTTGATGGTGCGTTTTTGGTTTTTGCCATTTGAATTGCCTTCCAGCATCTCCCATCTCCTCTCCCGTTTCTCCTCCTGTTGCTTGCTTTGATGATGCTGATGGCGGGGCAACGATCAACGATCAACATGAGGCGTGTAGATGATGTTGAGTCATCTGCCAATGGTGATGATGGCAACATGAAAACAGACGCTTTGAGTCACCAAACATAACTTCATTTAACAATTGCAGCATACATAGGCTGATAGTAACATTCAATGGACAACGGACGAAGAACTCTGAGCTGATAGTAGAGAATGAGGATCAATCGCTGCAATAAAACGATGTTCTTTGCGGTAGCGTCTATCAGAACATGTGGAGCTTTCGTGCTGCAGAAGAGATCGTACTATCACCCCAATACCTCTTCGTTGCGTGCCCTCTCTTTTTCATCTTCTTCTTTGGGGGCAAGTAACCAGCACTTGGGAACAAAAACGATACCGATGCAACCCTTGGTAATCTGCGGTCCGAGTGGGGTAGGTAAAGGTACGATCATCTCTCGATTCATGGAGGAAAACAACTCAACACCAAGCAGCGATGCATCACTTCCCAAGTTTGTGTTCAGTGTGTCTCATACTACACGGCAACCACGCGCCGGCGAGGTTGATGGAGTCCATTATCATTTCTGCAACAAAGAATTCATGCAGGATAAAATCGATGAGGGTGGCTTCTTCATTGAACATGCTCAAGTTCATGGAAACTTATATGGGACATCGTTTCAGTCGATATTTGATGCGTCATCCTCTGATGGAAATAAGCAGTGTTTGCTTGATATCGATGTGGAGGGAGTTAGATCGATCAAAAACTTTCAAGATGCACAACAGCAACAATTGAAAAACTCTGATCTGCAATTACACGTACCATCGTCACAGAGAACAACTCAACAACAATCTCTTCCTGAACTTCAAGCCAAGTTCATATTTATTGCACCTCCGTCTATAGATGTTCTCCACGAAAGACTAATGGGTCGCGGAAGCGAAACAGCAGAAATCATTACAGAGGCGATTTCAGAATGCAAAAGCAGAGATTGTTTATGGCACGACGCCAGGTAACTTTGATGCCATTATAGTCAATGATGATTTAGAGAGAGCATGTCAAAAGTTTGATGAAACTGTGAGGAATATGTATAACTCTTAAACATAGATGTCTTGTTTGTAATCAGGTAATCAGCAGGTAGGGGAATATCTCTCATTACATTTTTATTTTAAGCTCAATGTCCCCTCAACTATCTAAATACATATAATCTCCCTCAACATACAAAGCGACTTGTACACGGCGCACTCTTTAAACCAGTTGCTGCCTGGTCTTGGACTTGGACCTACTCTTCGACTTGCCGCTCTTTCGACTTCGACTCTTGCTCCGCGACGTACGATCGCGACTTTTAGATCGGCCACTCTTGGACTTACTGACACTCTTGGATCTTGATCTAGTGGGCTTCTCGTCGCCTTCCAACATGGCTTTTTCAAGGTCACGAGTCAATTTTGACTTCTTCTTCACTTTCTTCTTCTTCTTCTTCCCGCCTCGTTTCTTGGTCGCGTCACGAATGAAGAAGTCAAGGTAGCTTTCCCCTGGCTTCCTCCTCTTCCTTGCACGTGCCAAGAAAATTGACACAGACAACGTAGCCGACATGAAGACAAGCATGAACAATGAAAACTGACCAATGGTACCGAGTGAATCCCACACAACCGCGCTTGCTCTAGGCCTCATATTCTTCCGCATGCACCTATCAAGGTGATAGTTTTTGGCACTGTCGCATCCGCCAGGTGCAGTTGGGGCTGGTGAAATTGTAGGCGCCATAGACGCTCCACCATATTCGACCCATGACCCTCCTAGATCAGGCTTGAATACGTAAAACAGATCGTATCGGTTGAGAAATAGTGCAAGGCATCCACCGCCCGAACAGAATTGTGATGTACCGACTGCCACACCTGATGGATACAAACTTCTCCAGTAGTCAATGTAGCCGTTGCACTTAGCAAGATAGGCTGCGGCATCATCTTCACTGTTGAATCTTGCAGAGTAGGCAATTGTCATTTGGGGACAAAATCCCCCTTGGTTACTGTTCTCATTACCACATCCATATTTAGCACGGTCGCCGGCAGCATGCATTGCACAGTTGGTATACACACCGTTACTGTTATAAGGGGTATCGTAGTTCCATGAAATACCAAGTTCCTTGCATAGACTGTCGTAAAGGTATCCAAGAGCAGAGTTAGCGTCCGCTTCAAATTGCATCTTGATGTGACCATCGTCATCGATAAATACGAAGGCTGGTTTGATGTACAATGTACCGAACTGTATTTTCTTCACGATCTTGATAAGATCTGACAAACCAATACCTCCCTATATACAACAGAAAACAAGAAGAAAGAAATAGCGTCAGAATGGCACAAAGTTCGAAACACAAATTAAAGAATTCAATCAAATTCACTCACCGCATCAGGATTGGTCGTGCCCGTGTAAAAAAGAGGAATGTGAGCCGTATCCTTGTCGACAATCGACCCGACCCCATTACCAATTACTTCTCCGATGAGCCAACCATGATTCGTACCGAATGACGAGATGTAGGTATAATTGGTGTCCATTAACACAGAGAAATCGAACTGCTCCTGGAAGGTACTTGTATCCATCAAGCTACTATCAGACTTGCGAGACAATGGAATCCCAAGGAAAGTTTCTCCTTCTTGCTCACAGTTTGGGGGTAAATCCCAACCATCCGTCATATCGTGCATCGCCATTTTTGCATTCCACTTGTAAGGATTGTGTTCCCAATCTCCGCCATCATCATGAGACCCAGAATAATCGAAATCAATCTCTGTGGTACTTTCGTAGTAATCCCCAGAATAACCTTTCGAGTACAGTGTAGAGTAGGTTGCTTCATCGTCACTCAAGTCCCTGCCAGGACGGAATGCTTTGGTGATGTTGGCTCGGTCAAAGAAGAAGTACAAGTTACCATAACCAACATATTGCTTGTTGCCTCTACTTCCTGCTGGAAAGGACGCATAACCACTAGAGCCAATAATGACTCCATTTGGATACATAGCTTGCCACACGGCAACCTCCAAGTTGGAAGAGTAGAAGTAGCCTTCTTGGTGCTCTGAGCTCTTGAACTTGACTCCACGTGACATGGAAACGTGAGGATCCGTATCGGTATCGTCCATGCAAGAACCTGCACTGACAGCTGAAAAGGCATTGAACAAATTGTCCAAGAACGTTTCATAGTCGCCATAGTTTGCATTATCAGTGTAAGTTTCAACGACACTAACACCAAGAGTGACATCACCCGATGGAGTAGATCCGTCATCATCGCCCGAGTGACCACCTCCGCCACCTTTCACCTTTTCAGGAAAGATAGAAATAGGAGCGAAGTAGACCGATTCCATGGCGGAATAAACTTGTTCGATGGACGTTCCCCTACAGTGTAATGAATCAGGCAAGAAGATGTAAGATACAATGATATAAAAAGTCGCTGACGAAAGAAGCTAGTCAGTGGCACAGCAGCATCTTACCCTTTTTCAACATCCATACTACCAACACGAAGAAGTTCAGTATGAGACGAGTCAATGTACGGCATCTTTCCAGAATAATCAAAACTCTTGTACCCCCCACCTACCAACCATCCATCCTCGTCCATACTCATCACATAATCATAATTTCTATCAATGATGTTCTCCATTGCGAACTGATCACAGAGCTGATAACTGTACGCATTTCCATGTGCCACATTGACAGAAAAGGAAATGCCAATGAAGGACAATCCATCTTGAGTACACTCTTCGTCACCAGAATCGTGAGAGGGTGTTTCACCCGACTCGCAATCTTGCCCGTACACGGCACACATTTCATCGGCACTGTAGGCATAGTTGTTAGAGCAGCAACCTGTAAGTTGGCCAAGGTTGCGGTGAATATGGTCCTCGAACGATTCGTTCATTTGCTCAATAATATCCAGATCCTTCCTCTTTTGTAGCGTGCTGCTTCCAGTGGTAACTGAGTTCTTCTTTAGCGCCCTCGTCGGTGTCGGCTCTTGCTTCATCTCATTCAAATAGTCCGAATTGCTCACTCCCATCCTGTACGCCGCCCCTTCAATGGGGAGGTTATTCTTGTCGCGGCGGGATGCCCCATTGGTCCGCGCGTGGATAACACGAGAGCGATCAGCGAGACGGGCTTCGACGCCGGTTTGAAACATCGGTAAGCCGATGACGATGAGAGCTGCTGACAGTAATGATGATATCATTGGTTGGGGCGTGGTCTGTTTTCTTCCACATCGGCGGCGTTGCTTGGCAACCATTTTGCAACAACGAACTGTTCTGTGTTATGAATGCTCCTCTCTCTGCTGCTGGCTATTCACAACTGACAATCTATAATATTATGCTTCTCCTTCTGACATCTACACTGTGTAAGTATGCAGATGCAAGCAGGTGTGTTCACCGCGAGAGTAACGGCGGGCTTCGTCTCGCCAAAGAGTGGAGGGAGTTTTCCGTGTCGTTTTCTGCATCTAGAGAAAAGATCGCCAAGGCGAACGCGCGTTGCATGACACTATCAACATGAAAGAATTTGTGACACAAGGCGTGTCATACTTATGTCTCAGACCCGTGCCATCTTTTCTTTCTCATCATTTTTAGCTCCACCACCATGACGACGAATGAACAGGCGCTTCGACGCCTCCCCCTTCTGACGGAAATCAACATCTACATCTTCACGCTCACGTTTGCCATCCTTCATGTGGTTCTCCAGCCGACTGGCCTTGAACCCATTGTCGCCTCAGTGTGTTTTGGGAACCTCTTTGGATTGATCCTTCCTTACCTAGCAATAATAGCTTCGTTTGTACACATCTTTATTCGGCCGTGTTTGGAATTCTGTCTCTATGCTGGGGCGTACGAATCTATTGTATTCGAGTACAAGTATGTGTGGATTGTCTGTGTACTATTGATTAACATGGCAGTGGCCATTACAGACACATCCCATCGGGCTGTGGAGGGTGCCGACTATCGATACAATCGAAGTCGATATTTAGATGATGCTGCTGGTAAATTTTGGGATTCATGTGAGGACTACATTACAACTACGGTTGTTCCATGGAAAGAGAATGCAACATTAGATCCAAAGCGACAATATATATTTGCATGTCATCCGCACGGAATTCATTGTACGCCATTAGGTCAATTCCATTGCAAAGGCACGCCATTTGACAAGCGATTTCCTGGGATATGTGATAATAAGCTGAGTGGGTTAGCTGCATCGATAGTATTCAAACTTCCAGGAGTACGAGAGTTCTTTCTGTCGTTAAACTACATCGATGCTTCTAGAGCCGTCGTTGAGGACGCGTTGGAAGCACACAGATCATTATTCATTTGTACCGGGTCTGGAGAAGAATCACTACTTACAAAGCGTGGAGAAGATATCCTCGTCCTCTCTCGAAGGAGAGGTTTTGTTCGAATGGCTCTAATGTATGGCTGTGATATAGTGCCTATTTTTGGTATTGGCAACTCGGATTTGTTTGCCACTTACTCTTGGGGGATGGACTTTAGGATGTGGATGCAAAAGAAGTTGCACATTAGTATACCCATATTCCATGGCCGTTATCTGACTCCTCTACCATACAAAGTTCCGATACAAGTGCTTGTAGGGGAGCCGTTGAAGGTGCCGGAGCCAAAAGTTCGTGGAGAGAAACCAGATGACGCACTGGTCGATTCTTACCTAAAGAAGTACATTGAAAGAGTAAAGGATATGCACAAACAACACACCACGGACAGGAAGTTGACAATACGATAATCTAGAGAATCAGGATTGGATTGAAGTTGGCGTGCTAATTCCTACTCTAAGATTGCTACAGTTTGGTCAACAACACACAACAAAGACTCAAACACATCTCAAAAAAATTTGAGCAAAATTGATTTTTAAAAAACGAGAAAAATGATGGACCACGGGCCACACTTTGCCCAGCAGAGAAGAAGAACGCGTGCCTTTTATCAACAACATGCTTAATTAATAGAGTTGGGCGTGCAACGACACCTCATCGCAACAATGACAGTAACAAACCAGCTGGAATCGTTTGTTGCGAGAGGGCGACATCCTCGAAATGTGAAAGATCAACGTGAAATTTCGTTTGGGCTGGCCGAACTTTCAACAAATGAGGATCTACACGAACGGTTGGTCAATAAGGGGGGCGTTTCGACGCTTGCTAATCTGCTTGGCACTTGCCAGGACTCTGAATCGCAACAGTTTGCGGCTTTGGCAATCGCGAACACTGCATCAACGAATTCGCTCTGCAAAGCAATAGCCAAGCTCAATGACGTGTTGGAGAGTCTAGTTGCTTACGTTGGCAATGAAGCAGGTGATCCTATAGGACGACAATATTGTGCTATGGCGCTTGGTAATCTCTTGGCTGACCCCGAGAATCACGAATCTATCGTTGAGATGAGTTGCATTTCGGCGCTCATCACAATGCTTCAGAATTGCAGCGATGGGAGAGAACTCGAGGCCGGGACCTACGCAGCCTTTGCAATCTCAAACATTGCGACTGATTGTTCCTATCATGAACGAATTGTGGATGAAGGAGCAATTGAGCTGTTGGTTGCTTTGGCGTGCTGCGATGACGAAGAAGCTCGGCGTCATGGCATGATCTCATTGAGGGGACTGTGTGGGACAAAAAGCAATAGGCAAAAGATGCTGCAAAAGGGCATACTCGATCCTCTTATTCTGCTTTCGAGGTCATACAATAAGGACATTGTCAAAGAGGTATCAATCATTCTTAATTGCCTTTCGTCGGAAGATGAGAACAAAGAGGAAATTTCCTACCGAGCCATGTCAACTTTAATCAGCCTTCTCATGTCTGGAGATGATTATGTGGAGCGCCATTCTTGTTGTGCGATTGCGAATCTGTTAGAGATTCCGGATATCCATTTGCGATTTATTGAAGAGCGTGGTTTGCCACCACTTGTCTCCTTGTGCTCTTCTGTGGATGAGGGTTGTCGAGAAGAAGCCATGAGGGCCCTCGCCAACTTGTCCTTCAATCTTGAAATGGGTGAGGCTATGGTAAAAGAGAATGCTTTAGAACCATTAGTGAAGGCTATCGATAATGATCAATGCCGGTTTGCAGCGCTGACGATCGCAAACATTGCAACCCATTCTCCGATGATTATCCAAATAGTCCAAGCAGGGGCGATTCGTCCACTAGTCTCCTCAATTGCAACGTCTGACAACCATGTAGAATCGAGGCGTTTTGCTGCTCTTGCTTTGACAAATATCACCACTTGTGAAGCTTTTCATTCTATTGTGATCGAAGCTGGTGCTCCAGAGGCATTGTTTGTATTATCGAACTCATCTGATATCGAGTCGAAGCAGAATGTTGCCAAGACGTTGGCCAACTTGAGTTGCAACGTGGCAAATCACGAGCTGATCGTAGATCAGGGCGGGTTTCAGCCCCTCATCGCTCTTGCAAATGATCCAAGACAAGATATTCACAGACATGCTGTGGCAGCTATGTGGGGGTTCAGTGCAGCTAGTAGCAAGTTGAGAAGAAACATAGTTGACGAAGGTGGACTTGGGCCGTTGTGTCGCCTACTTCCATCGTCAGTGAAGGACCATCAACTATCACACGATATCATTGCGTGCCTGTGCAACCTCTCTCAAGAGAACGAAATTAAGTTTGAGATTACAAGAAGCGGCGCTGTCTCCACGCTTTTATCTTGCATGGAAAGCGATAATCCAACTATTGCCTACTATGCATGCGAATGCTTGGCAAATTTATCCGAAATGGTAGAAAATCAAGGCTATCTAGCAAGAAGCGGAGTTATCACACCGTGTGCTAGCGTAATGCGCTCTCGGGACAACATGATTCAGCGGGAGAGTGGGCGCTTGTCAGCCAATATAAGCGGCAGCAGCGATCCGCTGGCTGCAAACATCATAGTCAATGATGGAGTTCATTTATTACTGATGTCCTTTCTATTGTCGAAAGACTCTGCTTGCCAGAAGATTGGCTCTATTGGCATTGGAAATTTATGCACAAATGACTGCCATCGAGAAGCATTGATGAAAGCCGGCGTTCTAGAGCCGCTAATCTCTTTGACACGCTCTGAAAAGACCAACATTGACATCAGAAGGTTTTCAATGCTTGCGATTGCCAACCTCGCCGCTTCATTTGCTTCCCACGATAGCTTTGTATCACAAGGAAGTATGCCCATGCTGGTATCTTTTTCAAACTCAGACGATGTCTATCTGAAAGATTATGCTGCCTTCGCTTTGGCTGAGTTGTCACAAAACGCCAAGATGTCAGAAATACTCGCGGATGAGGGTGCACTTGAGCCGGTACTCGCCCTTCTCAATAGTAAATCTTGTCGCAAATGTGTTGAACGGCAACTACTACCTGCTGTTACGACTCTTTCGTTTCTAGATCGCAATAAAGTGAAGATATGTGCAAGCGAGTCGTTGAGGGTCATTCTTGGTTTCATCGGTCATTGCAATAGTACTGTTGATGAATTGAGGCTTGCGTGTTGTACAATTGCCAACTTAGTTGAGTTAGAGTGCAATATGGAATTAGCAGTTTCCTCGGGATGCATCCCACTATTGATCGGTGCTCTTGAATCTAATGTTGAGGAAGTTCAGAGTGAATCGGCGCGTGCGCTGGGAAATATTGCTGGCAATATTGACTTTTGTGATCTCCTTCTCGAGCATGGCGTGGCGCAGCTCCTTGTGACTTGTTATCGCGGCATTAGCATCGAATCACGACGAATGGCGGCGATGGCACTGAGTAACTTGTCGTCGAACATGAAAGCACATCCTGACCTACTGGAATTGGACGTGTTGGGTTTGGCTACGTCCGAGTGTC
The DNA here is from genome assembly GCA_018806925.1 of Skeletonema costatum. NCBI lineage: Eukaryota > Bacillariophyta > Thalassiosirophyceae > Thalassiosirales > Thalassiosiraceae > Skeletonema > Skeletonema costatum. The sequence goes on along the minus strand of JAHBBA010000564.1, from coordinate 33,103 downwards.
TAACAGCTCTTGATCTCAAACAATCCTCCGACCACGAAACTTTGCGATTCTGTATACTGATCATTGCGAACTTGACTGGAGGTAACCGCAGCCAGCCTTTGACGGAGAATTTGTTTGGTAAGAGTATGAATACGTCCCAACTTGCGTTTCACTAAAAATCTTGTTCTCACAGTGTTGCTTATCGCACTTTAGATATCTTGATGAACTTAACGCGACACCGTGATGTCAAGTGCCGAGAAAACTCAGTCCTTGCGTTAGGGAATCTATGCACAAACCCAGTTCACGTCAAAAGGCTAGTTGATGTCAAGTGTGCAGATGCACTGGTTGCATATTCATTCCCTACAACAGCAGAGGAATCAGTGAATGCCCAGTTTCAGGCCATTGCAGGGCTTCATGGGCTTTCGAAGCATGCTGAGCTCCGCGCTCCATTGCTGCGAGAAGGAGGTCTTGAACCTCTAATCCTGGGTTTACGCAGTGGTAATGACGGTTCTCACATTGAAATACAACGAGAGAGTGCTGCAGCCCTGAAGAATATGGCTATGGAAAAAGAAACTAGAAGTTTGATGGCAAAATCTGGAGCGCTGCCTACTTTGAAAGAACTGCTGAAGAGCAAAGATTCTATTTGCCGAAATCACGCATCGTCTGCGCTTGCAAACCTTGCTGAATCAAGCGGCGATGGTATTCACGAGTTGTTGCTCCACAACGGTTGTCTAGACATAATGTGCAAACATGCCAACGACAAAGATTGTCATGTTGATACGAAGCGTGCGATTAGTCGCTGCCTTGCTCTTTTTGCCAGTAATACTTCACAAGTTCATGAGCATCTCCTAACCGATGATGTATTGAGTTCACTGGAGGTCCTCATTGCTGCCACTGATGATAGGAATTGTGAACGCTGTGGAATGTTGGCGGTTGCCAACTTGGCAACAGACGGATCGAACCATCCAGTAATTTTGAGTACGATTAGGTTGGAAACGATTCTCACGCTCGCCCAATCGAATGATGTTGAGACCTTGAGGAGCTTGTCGTTTGCTCTGCACTCCTTTTCTACATGCGAACAAAACCACGCCATTCTAGTAGAGGCAAATGCTGCTGATTCACTTGTGACCTTGCTTAGGTGTGATGATTATGACACATCTTTTCAAGCTTGCTTGGCCACGAAGTACTTATGCACAAGTGAGAACTGGCGAAACATAATTGCTGAGTCCAATGGGTTGGAAGCCTTATTATCACTTGCCTCTGGGAACGATCTCGAATTGAAACGGGAACTTGTCGGTGCGCTGCGGAACATGACGCTTTCTGACGATAATAAAAGGAGAATGATGGTTAAAGATGGAATGAAGGTAATTGCCAAGCTCTGCCGAGATTCTGATTCCATCGTGTCTCACCAAGCGTGTGGGGTATTGGCCAATATTGCGGAAAGGCAAGCGAACAAAGTTGTTATGGTGAAGCAAGGAATAATTCTTCATCTCCAATTTGCTGTGCTCACGAAATGTATTCCAGTTCTCCGGGAGTCGATGAGAGCTATCGCGAATCTATCATCGGCAAGTGAAAACGCTCTGGACATTTTAGCGTCGAGTGCTTTGACTCTCATCATAGATTCGCTTCGTTGCGATGATGTGTTGTGTAACAGATATGCTGCAATGGCCGTGTCCAACCTCTCATCCTTAACAGTAGATAGTTGCCAACAGATAGTCCATGAGGATGGAATCACTCCGCTCGTGTCACTTGTAAAGCAGCAAACCGCCGACAGTCTAACGCAGCAATATGCAATGATATGTTTGGCCAACCTCTCATCATATGGATTGATACCTAGTGGTTGTACACAGGCATCAATTGATCACATCAAATCTATGGATCTTGACCTTCGCGCAAGTGCACTACTGTTTGTGGCAAACTTGGCATCAAATGTCAAGTCTCGAGCTGCTCTAGAAGATGAATTGTCCATCACTGATGATTTGTTAACTTGCCTCGAATGCAAGAGCAGACTGGTTCAAGTGCATGCGTTGGATGCACTCCGAGGTCTATCTACAAGCGCCTCTGTCCGTGATAAGATTATATCTTGTGGAGGATTAGAGAGTCTGCTTGCATTCGTACATTCTGATGATACAGAATTGAAACAGAAGGTACTCCTCACTCTCTGCAATTTATCTCTGAGTGGAGCTATGAGTGACCGGGCAAATACTATTCTGCAAAAAGTAGATATACAACTTCTGATAGGATTCCTCTGCAATGAAACTCTGGCATCTCATAGAATGTTTGGCGCCATGGCAATTGGTAACATCGCAAGCGACCTGGCCTTCCATTCTCCGATTCTGAAAAGTGGAGCTTTAGAAAATCTGATTGGACTTTCCGAGGTGAATAGCAGTGACATTGAATCTCAACGGTGCATGGCATTTGCTATTTGTAACTTGGCCGTGCAATCCAGGAACAGGTCCTCAATCGTTGGTAGTGGGGGGCTTTCGTCAATTATGTACCTCTGCCACACAACAGATTCAAACGACACATTAGTTGGTCTATCAACTCTTCGAGTTCTCGCTACGTCAGATGATTTGAGGCGTCCAATATTTGAAGAGGGCGTCCTTCATGTTCTCTTGCTGGCGCTGAATAACGGTTGCGTTGCCTGCAAGCGAGAAGTCTCATCAATGTTGGCACTGTTGAGTCTCAACCACGAAAATAAGTTTGACCTCGCGCGTTCAGATGAAATGAAGGAGTTCATGTGTTTGTTGAAAGTTGATGATGCTCATTGTATCAGTCTACTGTGCCGTTGCATCGGATCCATTTGCGAAGTCAATGAGCTTCACCCACATGTTTTGAATTTCTTTCCCCTGGATGATCTTCCTCGTCTTACAGCCGATCCAAAGGTGATCAAGGAAGTGGCACGGTGTTATGCAAATCTGTGCAGCAATTTTGATCATCACACCTCGATTGTGACACCAGTCATGATCAAGAATCTGATCGCTCTCTGCAGTCATTACGATTCGGATGTGCGCCGCCTTTCATCCTTGACAATTGCCAACCTGGTCGCCAATGAAATGAACACGGCACTCAAAGGCAAAGATATGCTATGCACTCTCAACAATATTATAGACGACCACAAAGCTATTGATAACAGCGGTCATAACCTTGAGAGCAAGTGCTATGCTTGCATGGCAATTGGTTCTTTGGTGTCTACAGACCAGACTGTTGGAGTACAAGTTGTTAGTATGGGAATAATGCCTCCGCTATTGCAGCTTCTGTCAGTCAAGGACGAACAATTGAATCTCTGCGCGGTATATCTCGTTGACAAATTATCTCTTCACGAGGACACACACCCCGGGCTGCACGTTCATCATACTATATCACATCTCATTAATTACAATGCAACAGAGCTGCCGCATGTTAAAACTTATTCCATCGGAGCCATCAGGAGACTTTGCGAAAACACGTGCACTGATATTGAACATCTAATGGTGAAAGAAACAACACAATTCTTGGCCGCATCGTGTGATTTTGACAACATTGAGCGTTGTCGTCAACTTATTTCTGGTATTTGTCATCTTGCGCTACGTAATGAGGCAAGATCGGAAATCTTGCAGAACAAAATGATGATGGGTTCACTAATCGATCTAACCAAGCTGGTAGATGTAGAAGTATGTCGATTCGCTTTGGGGTCCATCGCCAATATTGCTGAAGATAGTGGATTTTGTTGTGCTACATCTCTGGGTCAACTTACAGTTACGTCATTGCTTCATGCATTAGATAGTGAAAACACATCGATTGTTAGAGAGGCGAGCAGGGTGATTGCAAATCTTTTGTCGTCAGCAGAGTTTCAAGCAGCAATTTTGAAAGAAGGGGGGCTTTCATCAATCATTCGTATTAGCTTGTTTCATGATTACGAGTGCGTGTGCAATGCGGCGTTATCGCTTCGGAAACTAGCTGCACATAAAGCCTCTCATGGCATTTTGTTTTCTCAAGACGGCGTCGGAGCCATCATGCATTTAGCAGGTCGTAACGACCTACAGGTTCAGCTTCAAAGTGCCGCAGCGCTTAGAGATATCTCATCAAACGGCGACTTCCAGCTTGCCATCAAAGATTGTGGCGTTATCGGGATTGCAATTGAATTGGCATGTCAGCCCGAAATTGAGTTGAAAATTTTGGCCATGGGTATTTTGCGTCACCTCTCTGTAGCTATGAACTTGAAGAAAGAGTTGTTGAGCAGTGCGATAATGGATGTCTTGTCAGAATGTGTCGAGTCTAGTAACAGTGAAGCATTATTGTTTGAATGCGCATCATTCATAGCAAACCTAGCGGAACATGCACAAAACAAAGTTGCTTTGGTTCAAATTGGAATTCTCCATCTTCTCATCTCGATCTCAAAACATGACTGTGTAAAAGTGAAACAGAATTCGGCTCGTGCATTTGCGTTGATATCAAGTGCGCCTAGCAATCACGATAACTTTGTTGGATCTGTACTGGATGCCTTGATTGGTCTCCTTCAATGCCAGGAGGAAGAAACGTGCAAAAATACTGCTGCCGCGATAGTGAATATTGCTACAAGCAATGAGATCAGTGCACGCATCGGAAATCTCGGAGGAATCTATCCTCTGGTATTGCTGTTGAAATCGGCAGATGGTAGTTGTCAGAGAAATGCATGCCACGCATTGTCCCGTCTAACAACAATCGAAGAGAACAAACTTTCTTTGTTCTTGCATCATGGAATAGACCATTTGATTCCGTTGTGTGCTTCGGAACACGATGGCGTGTCAGTATTGGCAGCGATGGTGTTTTGCAATTTGTCTACTTGCTCAAGTCACGAACATGAATTTGTTCGAGAGGACTTAATTCGGGTGCTCGGCCATATTGCTTCTGGTCATTGCCCAGCCACCAGTAATTATGCGATCATGTCTCTCTGCAATTTGGCGTCCATGTGTCGCGTTAGAGATCATGTGGCTGCGGAAGTCGGCCTAACTGGATTATTTGGTTTGATGAAAGAAGAAGCCAATGTAGAGTGCAGAGTTTACACCACCATGTTGGTTTGTAATTTGTCCTCAGTCGAAAAGCATAGATCTGCAATTTTGACTGGTGGTGGGCTACGTTGCCTTGAAAGCGTGGCTGCTAGCGTAGATGACATTAATCTCCACCGAGCGATTTTGTTGACACTCTACAACATTTCGGCTTGTGGTGAAAGTCATGCCATGATTGCACAAAGCAGTCTGATGCAATTTGTTGGGGTAGCTTGCCAAAGTCGTGACTTGCTTTGTCAAAGATGCGCACTAATGATACTGTCAAACATTGCATCCAGCGACGAAACAAGGGATGTAGCTACCAGGGGTGGTGGATTGCAGGCCGCTATTATTGCTCTCAAGGGATGCGATACGCCTTTGAAACGATTTGGTCTTGTGTGCCTTGCAAATATGAGCAACGATACACAGACTCAATCTCAAATTGTTGTGCACGGGGGACATCGTTCAATCATTACTCTATCGCGCGAGGGCGATATGGAGACTCGTGAATGCGCACTCTTGTGTCTCTCTAATTTGTGTGCAAATGAAACCATTTATTCATCACTGATTGACCAAGAAGTTTTGAATGTACTTGAGCGTGCTTGCAAAGAAGACAATCAAAGAATTACTGCCCTCTTTGCACTCGCCAACCTTACTTCTAGTGATGAATTGATACATGACATTGGTGCTGATGAAGGAATGGTTGTGTCTTTGGTTGACCTTGCAAAATCAAGCGACGCACATGAACAATGCTTGGCCATTTCGGCGCTGCGGAGGCTAGCATCTATCGCAAAGAACAGAGAGATGCTGTTTCATCAAGGTATTCTTTTAACTCTGACAAAAATGTTCAACTCGAAACATGAAGACGTTCGGCGAGAAATCGCATCATGCCTTTGCGCCTTATCTCTGAGCTTGCGTCTCCGCTTTAATATGGCTCAAATTGCAACTTCAATGCTGATGGAGTCTGTCAAGAGCAATGACTCAGCAACTGTTAGGTGCGGTCTTGGTGCAATAGCAAATGTTGCGGAGGACAGCGGCACCCATCCTATTCTCATTAGTGCTAATGTGATGGAAACTGTTCTCCACAGACTGAATCATGCAGAGACGGCCATTAAACGGGAAGCTATCCGTGCTGTTTCCAACTTGTTGTCTTCCACAGAACTACACGCAAACTTTCTTCGGTACGACGGGCTAGAAAGTCTCATTCAACTTCAAACCGCCTCTTGTGAAGATTGTGACTGTCTAGCAGCGCTATCATTTAGCAAGCTGAGTTTCTCGATAAGTTCTTTAAGCGATGACGGTTTGAGATATGTGTTGACACTAATCAAGTCAAAAGAGACAATCGCTAGAAAATATGCTGCAACTGCACTGAGAAATCTGAGCGCAAGTAGCGAAGAGAAGGATGCGTTCTTCAAGCTTGGTATTCCTGGATTGATGACAGAAGTGCTCAGCGACAAGGAAAAAGACCTTGATGTATTAGCTGCTGCAACATTAAGTTCATTATCATGCAGCAGCCGCATAACAGACAGATTTTTAGACAGCGGCATTTTGCATACCGTCATCCGAAGCATCTCAAATGCAACTGTTGAACTGAAATCTCAAATTGCTGCCATCTTTGCGAATTTGAGTGAACATTTGGAGTGCCGGCCTATCATGATTTCACATGCAGTTGTAAAGGCGATTGATGCTCTTTCGGCAGTCGATCACGGAGATACCTTGCAGGACTGTGCTCGCGCTCTGGCCAACTTGAGTTCTGCTGAGAAGGCGCAGCATGCAATCTATCGACAAGGTGGCTTCAAAACTCTGGACACCCTCAGCCATTCAGATTGTGAGACTTGCAAGAGATATGTTGCAATTGCATTGCAATTCATGGCCTCAAGCGTGGAAGTCCAGCGAAGCTTCTTTGCAGATGATGCATTATCACTTTACCTTGATGTTTCGACTAGCGCTTCGTTGGACTATCAAAGGACAGCTGCCGCTTCGTTTTCGTCAATGTCGCAAACTGAGGAAGGTCGGTTAATGATGAAAAAAGATGGAATCAACGCAGTTTTACGTCTTTGCAGTCACGCAGACCTACATGTTCGGAGAAATGCTGTCTGTGCTGTCGCAAATTTAGCAGCGTCGCCAGAAGCTAGACAATATATTGCAATGGAAGGAGGAGTGGAAGTTATTCGGTTTGCTTCAGCCGCAAACAGCGACGTAGATTTTCTTCGAGATGCTACACGGGCAATGTCAAGTCTTGCCGTCGATACAGCCATCAGAGAGGTAATGGTCTCACAAGAGATACCGAAGTCTTTGTCGAAGCTAGCAAAAAGTGCGGACAGCGAAACACAGCGGTTTGCCTCACTTGCGCTTTGCAACCTGTGCGTCGGAACACAGACACAGAAAGAGTCAATAGTGAAACAGGGTGTGCTTCGTGTGCTTCTATTTATACTGAGATATCCAGACTTGGAAGTTGAACGTCGAGCATCTCTTGCGATAGCCGCTCTATCGCTTGGATCAAATCAGAATAGGTTGCAAATTGTTGGCTGTGGATTTGTTCGATCATTACTGGAGGCGACTTCCTATCCTGATCTCAAATTGCGACAGTTTGCTTTGTTGGCTCTGAACGGCTTGGTATTGAGTACAGAACCAACAACGAAGCACAATATTGTAGCAGAAAATGGATTATCTTCGTTGCTATCAGTATTGAAGTCTTGTAAAGATGATGAGAGTACTCACGCTTGCATCTACCTGTTAGGATCTCTAGCTGAAGACATCGAAATTTTGAAAGCAATTGTTGACATGGACAGCTTTCTTCCTTTCGTTGTCCAAAAATTAGGTGCTGCTGGATCGATCGAAACTAAGCGCTCAGCAGCTTACTTTTTAGCTCTTTTGTCTGAATATCAAGAATGCCACCGACGGCTACAGGAAGCTAATGCATTGGAGTCAGCAGTGGCTCTGATATCCCTCGTCGACGAAGAGTGTCAATACTACGGAGCTTTTGCACTTGCTCTCCTTGCCAAGAATAAGTCGTTCCAAGTGCCCTTGGCAAAGATGGGCGGTGTTCGACCTTTAGTTTCAATAATGGCCAGCAAGCACTCTGATGCTAGACATTGGGCCGCGCTTGCACTTTTGAAGCTGGCTGATAATTTTAACAATCACATCACAATTGCAGAAGAAGGCGGAATCAGTGCTTTGTTAGCGATTGGAAATGGAGAGGGAGGCGTGACTGTAGCGAACCTGGCGAAGAGAGCATTCGACGATGTCAAACAGAAGTGGAGGAAGTCATAGTAGCTTGTCATGATGATATTGTAGTGAGGGAAAGTGTCTTTTTCTTTATAAATTGTGTCTAATTAAGGTTGCGGTCTTGAATCCATACATCAAGTACATATTGTACTATCGACGTAGTTGCTGGGCGGCTGAAGTTTGACGTATACATCATCAGTCGATATGTATTTTGTTTACTCCACAAGATCGCGTTCCTCAATCCATATCAAGTGGTAACCAAAGTTTGTTCTAATTGGCCCAATGACTTGTCCGACTTTGGATTCCTTGTCAAAGATAACTTTATCAAATACAGGCACCATCATTCCTGGAGTAAACTTACCCAAGCTCCCACCCGATGCCTTGCCACTAGGGCATTTCGAATATCTTTGAGCTGCGCCCTTGAATTTGGTGAAATCATTAATTTCCTTCTTGATTGCAGTGAGTTTTGCTTTGGCATCTTCCGTATCATCTACCAGGATATGAGATGCTACTGCGGACGATTTAGGCCCTCCCAATAGATTTCTAAGGAGCATGATTATGGAGATGATCATGATGACAACAGAAGCCGGAGAGAAAGGCAGGGTTGTATCGCCGATCTGAATATCTCTGAGATAAAATGGTTTGGCTTCTTGCCGTGCTGCAAGTGTGTCGAATGATGAAGATGAAGCAACGCTGCTGGTGGAAGCGAGCAATGCGCCAACGAAGAAGAGATGATAATTGCAGATCTTGATCATGTTGTCGATGTTTAATAATACCGTCAGTTAAAGAAATAGTAGTATGAGAGGTCGCTTGTACAGGTCGAGTTCGAGGGTCGAGTTCGAGACATGGTTGTGGTTGTGGGTGAGGGAGGTGGGCGAAAGTAAAGTGATACCCCTAATAATACTTTGTCAATCTATTAAGAATTGTTTTGCTACCCTCACATAACAACAGTGGTAAATCGAAGCAGAGTACCATACCTCATAGATAAACTTCTGATTTTAATTAGTGACGGACCCAAAAGATTTTGGATTTCTGTCCAGGTTGCAGCCAAAACAAAACACCAATCAAGCCTGGTGCTAAGTATTGTAAGCTGGAGTATTGTAGTTCAAATAAAAATGGAGGAAGACGATCGCAGCAACATCAACGAGGATTCCGGCAGTATGGACGACCGGGAGGAGGAGGAGGAAGAAGAATTCAATTCGGGTGGTGACGACGAGGAAGGTTCCGTCGAGGATGACGCGGAGTCGGAAGAAGAAGGCGATGATGATGGAGATGATAGCGGCAGTGACTCTGACTCTGGTGAATCCGATTCCGACGACGACGACGAGGATGAAAGTAGTAGCGATGAAGAAGATGATGATGACGACGACGACTTAGAAGGAGAAGGAGGCGATGAACCCAAAGATGGCCTATCCGCATACGAACGCTTGCGACTACAACGCATAGCACGCAATGAAGCCCGCTTATCCTCTCTTGGTCTACAACAAATGTCGGATGAAATCAAAAAATCCAAGGAAGAAAAGAAGCAGCAACGGAGACGCAATCGTCAGCCCGCTTTAGATGGACCTCGACGACAGTTACCCGGGAGGTCAGCACGTGCAACATCCTTCTTTATCGCTGAACAAAGTGAAAAAATTGTCACGGCTACAGATAACACCCCTTCTTTACCAAAGCAGAAAAAAATCAAGAAGAATTTGGACGCATGTTGGACTTGCCAGGATAACACTGGAGAGTTGCACATGTGTGATTTTTGTCGCAAGTTGTATCATCCAACTTGTGACAGTAATTTGAACAACGAAGGTGCTGCCCCCGATGATGACTTCAAGTGTACTATATGCGAGAAGGAAGGGAAGAATAGACGTGTACCGTGCGGGCGGTGCGAGGGATGCAAACGAGAGTGGGACTGTGAAACTTGCGTCTATTGCATAAGGAAGATGGCTGCGGATGAGGAAGCGTCGGTTAGGCAAAAGTGTATCTTTCGCAAGTGTAGAAATTGGGGCATGCGAGCCACTGTGACTATAGGTGAAGATGGGGACGGGGAAGATGGGGAGGAGGATGATGAGGAGACTGATGATGGACACGATGCCGAGTGCAATGTATGCCATACGGGGGGAGATTTGATTTGTTGTGACGGATGCCCCTTTGTATTTCACAGTGATTGTCATAAACCAAAGATTATCACTCTGCCAGATGGAGAGTGGTTTTGCATGCATTGTAATAAGAAGCCCAAGCCCCCTAAGGAGAAGAAGTCGAAGTATCTGGGGCCTCTATTGGCAGATTTAGGGGATCGCGAGGTAGCATGTGTGGTACAATTTCCCAAACTCGAATGCCTAGTATGTGAGGGGATGGAGATCACTGGTGCCAAAAAAGAGTTGGATTGGACCACATGTAAGATTTGTGATGACTCGTTCCACTTACAATGTCTGGATCCTCCCCTCGAAGCAAGACCGACTAGTTTTAGATGTCCAAGTTGCAAGGAGAGCAAGCGGAGGGGCGTCCCGAAGGAAAAGAAGGCCAAGCCATTGTTTGAAGGTGTTCATGATGATGACTGTTACATCTGTCGAAATGGTGGTAATTTGGTGTGTTGTGACTTCTGTGAGAAGGTTAGTACTAATCGCTTTGTTGAATTTTCTTTCATCCTGTTTTGAATGCATCTAAACTTCATTTGTCTGGTCCTTTTCTTTCCCGAAAGGCGTTCCATTGCGAATGCCATATACCACCACTACCCGGCATTCCCACTACCGCTACCTGGAAGTGTTGTGAATGTGCTGCCTTAGAATACAAACGAAAGTTTAGATGTGGAGAGTGCAGTGCTTGCAAGGTCAAGGAAGACTGTGGGAAATGCTACTCTTGCGGTGACAAGCCAAAATTTGGTGGGCGTGGTTTGCACAAACAGGGCTGTGAGAAAAGGAAGTGCCCCTACATGAGGTTCGCCCCACCAGCAAATGCCAATGAAAGCAAGTCGAAGCGCAAACATTTCCTCATTGATGGAGACGATTCACCAAAGAAGCACAAAAAGAAAAAGAAGCTTAAGAAAGTCAAAACGAGGGAGGAAAGATTGATGGAAATCTCTGCACAAGTTAGTGACGACATCGGCGATGTTGATTACGACGCATTCATCAATCGAAAGAAAATCAAGGGTGACCCTGTTGGTAATATGATCTTAATTATCATGAAAAAAGCTTTCGGAATGGCCGACGACGCAAAAGTTCAAGAAGCTGCACTTGAGCACCTGCGTTTCATTGTCAAGACTGCCGAAAATGCGGAAAGGGCTATCAAACTGGGTGCTCTCAAAATGGTGTCAAAGACAATGAATGATCACCCTGAAAAGGGTAGTGTTCAAGCTGTGGCAAATGCTTTCTTGGCAGAATTAGTGTGGGTTCATCCTCCGTCTATTATCACCGTTTTGCGTAGTGGCTGTCTTCCACTTGTATTGAAGTCAATGGACTTCCACGACAAACATGTCCAAGTCTGCACATCAGCTATTTCCGTGTTCCGTGCCATGTCCTATGACTTTTCCAACCATTGGATCTGCAACAATATCAATGCAACTACCTCTATCATTGAATCGATGAAGATTAATCAAACCAATAGTGAAGTTCTCAAAGAGGGCTGTCTATTTTTGCAGAACATCATTTGTAATCATGAGATTTCATCAGATACAATTGACTTGATTGTATCTAGCGGTACTATTCCAATTATTGTCGGCGCCATGTCGTCACCGATGGAAACTGACTTGGTTGAATGTGCTTGCGGACTGCTGGGAAACCTCGCGATCGATGATGATATCAGAGAAGAAATTGGAAAGAACAGCTCCTCCATTGCCATATTGTTGAGAATCCTTACTACTAATCCAGACGAGAATGTGTCAAAGTCCGCTATGATTGCGTTGAAGCGTATTTCATCAGACAATGAGGACAACATCGCAAAGATAGTCGAACAAGATGGCGTTAATGGTGTATTAGAGTTCCTCAAAGGCAAAAAGCATTGACAAAGATTTGCTCGCAACTGGATTTGGATTGCTCTCTCACTTGACGAAGAACAAGAGTATCAACACCTCCCAGCTACTCGATTTTGTCGTTTCCGAGATGAGAAATCATCCTAATCAGCCTCAACTTCAGGCAGGTACGTGCTCGGTGATTCGAAAACTTGTCTATGGATGACGTTGAGCAAGCCAAGGTCGCAAATGCTTTGGTTGTAGCAGCCATGAATCGTCATCGAAACGATAGCCGGGTCCAGCTCAATTCCTGCCAAGCACTGCTCAATCTATACATCCAGTTCCCTTCGATAGTACAGCCATTGATGCAACAAGAACCATTGTTATTCGACTCTCAGTCGCCAAAACGAAAGCGACGCAAGGTTGAAAAAATAACCACTGATGAGCAAGGCGTAGACAGTACAGCAGATAGATTACTCGAGAAGAATGCCCTGGGTACGAAAATCATTCCTGAAATCAAGCACGTGTTGCGTCCGTTGAAGAATGTGCTAAACAATGATGCGGTTGGTAATCAGATCAGGCTAATCATCATCACGGCCTTGAGAAATATTGACAACTACAAAATGCAAACTACTGCATGCGAGCATCTGCGTTACTTGGTCACAAGCATCAAAACTTGCTCTACAATCGTCAAGCTTGGTGGTCTCAAAATGATTCATATTTCTGTCAATCAGCATCCGCGGAAAACGGCATTCGTAGCCGAGGCTATCAATCTTCTGCTAGATCTGATTTCGGCCAACCCATCCGTTATTGCATCAATTGTGCAAGAGGGTCTACTCGACTTAGTTATCGAGTCGATGTATTCCAATGGGCACAATTCGAGAGTGCAGCGAGCGAGCTTGGGGATCTTTCGAGCCTTGTCGTACGATTTTTCCAAGCACAGTGATATTCAAAATGTCAAAGGTGTCGAAGGAGTCATTGAGTCAATGAAAAGAAATCCGAAGAAATTTGATATCATGAAAGATGTCTGCCTTATTCTTCAAAATTTCCTCTCTAACGAAGAGAGAAGACAAGGAACAATTGAGTTGGTCACTTCTCTGAATGTGATACCAGTCGTAATCGATGGCATGTATGCAAACCAAGACATGGGATTTCTTGTCGCAGCATGCGGATTGCTCGCTAATTTGGCCATGGACGAAGACGCGAAAATTGCAATCAGCGACTATGTGTTGTCCATAAGGACTTTATTAGCAATTTTGGAATTGAACAATATTGACGCTGACGTGTCAATGTCGACGCTTACTGTATTGAGACTGTTACTGGCTGACAACCAAGAAAATAGGTGCAAAATTGCTGAAGTTGGTGGAATAAAAAACAGTCATTGACTTCCTCACAGCGCCCCGAGAAGTCATTGTGGCAGAAAGTGGTCTCGAATTATTGGCTGAAATGATCAAAAATAATGCAGATAATTCTGAGCAGCTGAAAGTGTGTGTGGTGGAATTCAGTTTGTCACTTCTCTGATGAAGGGCAAACCTCGTTCAGCTGCTGTTCAAGCGGTGGGGGTGCAGGATATTGTGCGCTTTCACAAATCCATCCTACGGAGTATCGGCACATCCTATACAGGTTGATGAAGCCGACGAGGCCCTGAAAATTGGTGTTGTCAGTGATGAAGAGTCACAGGAACAATAATTCTGTTCAGCTCGCGAGCAGTCATGCTCTCCTGCATTTTTGTACACTCTTTCCAACCTTGATCAAGTCGTTGGATTCATCAATCTTGTGCCAATCTGCGTTTAGGACTGGGATCTTTTCTTACTAAGAAACTTTACGTTAATGCATATTTAGAGACACAACAGTGTTTTCATTTCTTGCCCAAGATCTCTTCACCCGCTTTGATTCTGAATGCCTTGCTGTCGCCCTGTCTTCGTGTTACCTTCTTCGCTCTCCGATCTAACTCCATTACAGCATCATCAATGCTTACTCCTGCCTTGGTTGCCCTCACCATTGCAAAATAAAGCACATCTGCCAATTCTCCTGCAACATCTTGCTTACTCCCTGGTTCACTCAATTCCTGCGCCTCCTCAACCAGTTTGTCACGTAAGAGAGTCTCATCCTCAAATAGCCGTTTTGTGTACGATCCAGCAGGTGCATTGACCAAGCGTTGCTGCAATGTGCCTTCCAAATGGACGTATACCACGTGGTTCTCCCCAGCAAGTGAGCGTGTTCAAGTGACAAAATGCTTTAATGTCATCCCCGTTCTGTGTGACGGTAAATCGCAATGCATCTCCATCACAGTCGACATCTATGCGGTGAAGGGTTTGGTAGTGGCCAGAGGTATCCCCCTTACGCCATAGGCCATTGCGCGAGCGAGAATAGTATACACCTCTTCCACATTGCAAAGCAGCAACGATAGATTCCTATATTATGCGTAGAAGAGATTATAAGAGGATGAAATCGATTCATAACATCAGCAAATCGGAAAAAGAAGATCAGGGAGAAAGACAACGCAAAACGAATGATATATAAACGAACCTTGGAAGAATACACCAGTCCCAATGCCTCATTGCTCCTCGTACAAACAACGGTAGTGTATAGTCCATCGTTACGGTCTGTTTTCATGCAAGCTGCAAATGCCAAGCCCAGTTGTTCTGCGGTGGGGTCCACAAGTGCAATAGAACCTTTGTCTTCGCCCATTGCTTTAGAAAACTCTGGACACTAACTCGTTCAGCTTCGTAGATTGCACAGTATCGTTGGATATTTCTACCGCAAGCTTGGTTTTTTTGCTCCCAAGTTGCTATTTTCTGCAACAAGTCAGTACAGCTACCATCACTCATTTTGACACATATCGTTCCTACCTGTGATGATACATCAGTCACTTGTTGTACGAACTCTTGATCAGGAGGAAGCTGATAATCAAGGACAATGCGTTCTCGAGGGAGGCGACTGACTTCAATCGCTTCCAAGGCTCGTGTCAGCCCCTCTTCACCTTGAACCTGCACCACAATGTACTGACAACCAGCATCCAAGAAACAGCACGCCAAACAACCATCACTTTCCACCATATCTGTAGCTGACAGTACTATCTCTACATCAACAATAGAAACATCTAGGTTCAGCTGCAAAGAAAAGAAATCAGAGGCAAGTTGCACACCTTGTTTCATGTACTTTTTTCGCGTTTGCTTGTTTTCTTTGGTGTCCTCTGGAACTTGAGATTGTTGTATGCATTTGGAGACGATTTGTTGATAGCTCTTGTCGTCTGCCTGCGGATGGATGCGTGCTCGACCCACCGCCGAGAGGGACAGTGCGTCGGGAGACGAGGTGGGAGACTTTAGGAACGTCGGGTAAGGGAGGCACACCATGGTTGTAGTCTTCAGCACTTGTTGTTGTGAGGTGAGGGGTGCGTGAGGAAGGAAAGAATGGGGAGAGGCGGGAGGCGGGCGCCCGTTTTGAGCTCATAATCCAAATCTTCAAGATCTTTCGTCAACTCTTTGAGAACCGCGATGATGAATTTTCACCCGGACGCCAACATCAGCGGTCCAGCTGCGTAGATTCCATAAGTATCTAGTTTGCCTGGCAGCCATCACTTCATTCTATTAAAGCACTCGTCGTTAATAACAAATACGCAATCATGAAGTCTTACGACGCTCTCTCTGTTATCCTTGCTGCCATCGCCTCCTCATCGTCCACCAGCGATGTTGCAGCATTCTCTCCGACATCCATCAACTCTCGGCTGCAGTCTTCATCTTCTACATCACGCGCTGGATCGAACCAACAACTATATGCCAAGAAGAAGATCTTCATCGATGGAGAAGCCGGCACTACAGGATTGCAAGTTCGCGATCGTCTTGCCAAGCGTGACGATTTGGAAATCCTTTCTATCGCAGATGAACTTCGTAAGGATGTGAATGAGAGGAAGAGGTTGATCAATGAGGCAGATTGTGTTATCCTTTGCTTGCCAGATGATGCATCCAAGGAGGCAGCGTCTATGGTGGAAAACGACAACACTGTCGTCATTGATGCATCTACTGCTTTTCGTGTCGATGACGATTGGACATATGGGTTCCCAGAGCTTTCCTCATCTCAAAAAGATGCACTCAAATCTAGCAAACGCATTTCCAATCCTGGATGCTACCCCACTGGCTTCATTGCTCTAGTGAAGCCTCTTGTCGACGCAGGAATCATTCCAGCGGACGCTCCTCTGACCGTAAACGCCGTATCGGGCTATTCTGGAGGCGGAAATGCTCTTATTGGTATCTACGAAAGCGATGATCACGAACCGTGGGGAGCGTATGGATACTCAATGAATCATAAACATCTCCCAGGTAAGTAGTGCCGTGGCTATTAAGAAAAGCTAGGTGCTTGCTTTTTTTTGCAGTGAAATGGCGAATCTTCTTACAATTATCTTTTTATTGCAAAAAGAAATGGCAAAATACACTGGCCTCAAATACCAACCAATCTTCCAGCCTGCCGTCGCGTCATTCGCTCAGGGAATGGTTGTGTCGGTCCCTCTTCATTATTCTATCTTAAAGGAAGGTGCTACTGGCAAAGACGTCCATGACGCTCTCTCAAAACACTACGATGGATCGACGTTTGTCAGTGTTCTACCATTGGGAGAAAGTGGCGCAAAGGAGGCAGGACTCTTGGAACGTGGTGCCTTTTTGCGTCCAGATACTCTTGCTAATACCAACAATCTTGAGTTGTTTGTGTTTGATAATGATGATGAAGGAAGGATGGTGTTATGTGCAAGGCTTGATAACCTCGGCAAGGGAGCCAGCGGAGCAGCTGTTCAAAATCTGAATTTGTCGCTAGGATTGGACGAAGCTGAAGGGTTGTAAGAGCCAATTAGAATTTCAGTGCAACAATTATATTAAAAGTAGTACTCAGCAGTGCACAACCAAGTTCAATGACTAATCTGCAACGTCACTGCCACAATTAACGATGACGATGCTTCATTACGAGAATCAGCAACAAAACCATAATAGTACAAAGGAGGCAAATAATACACTTCATTGGCCTCGCACTCTTTTGACTTTTCTCTGCCTTCTCTAGCTGTTGAATTCCGGTAGCGGTGTGCTCGACAACAGCTTCCATATTATAGTCTATACGGTCGAGTATAGTGCCCTGATCGATCACCAACACGGCCAACTCCTTGAAGATAGCACCCAGTTCTTCGATATTCTTGGCAATGGATGAGATTTCCTTATCTCGCGATTGAATTTCCGCAGTGAGATCATCAACTACCGATACTTGTTGTGCACCCCCGAAACTGTAATCATTATTGTTCTGAAGAGTACCGTCATCCTCAAGATTGATACCAAACATTGCCTCGCTTTCGACGAGCCCCCCTGACTTTTGAGCTTTCACATCAGCCAGATATTTTCGTTGTTTCTGTCTAAAATCTGAGGATAACTCCTGCAATTGCATCGCAAGGCTACGTTGTACATTCGCACCAACAGTAGACTCTTCTCCCCCTGCCATGCGAGTAGATGCCCCGACTTTCTTCAGGCTCCGTTCAGCCTTTCTGAATAGTGTTGTGATATCTGTAGTTTTGCGTTCTATTTGTCGCTCCATGGTATCCAGGTCTCGTCCAAATACCGTCCCGATACGCGATGCGTGCATTGATTGCAATTCGGACATGAGGCGGTGTATGTCGGAAATCGCCGCGTTAACTGCATCGACGTCGTTTACCCAATCGGGTGGAAGAGTTGATGACGATGATGCATACAAACTGCTGTTACCATCTTCCATAGCTATATCATCGTAATCATGATGTTTCTTGGATATTCCTGCATTCGTTTTGTGGTATGTGTTCATATCATGTGAGTAAAACAACAAAAATGACCGAGTAGCCCACCAACATAATGGTTGAACCTACTAAAAACTGAGGCGAGAACTAATACTCACCGAATGGCTTTATTTTCGATGGGCTTGACGGTCCAGATGATTTCCGCCGTCGATTCGTGGCCGTGCGGCGTTCAATGAACGCAGAGGTTAGGTCTCTCGATGCCATGGTTTTTTTGCGTCGGATTTTGGATTTTGGGAAGATTTCTATGGCGACGAAGAGTGGAAAAAGAGAAAAGAGTCAGGGTTTTATTGTAGGTGTAGTTGTAGGGAGTAGAATGAGCTACGTCGTATCTTCTTAGCGCTTACAGTTCTTCTTTGATGGTGTCATCTCCTTCATTCTGAGCAAGATGGCTGGATATGGAATGAGCAACTTCAGAGGCAGACTCGATAAGAATGCCCCCATCAGCTAAACCAGAAATTTGTTTGTCTTGACCGATCTCCCAAAGAAGCACACCTCCGTACTTCTTACGTTTAGCATATTCGCATTTCTCTTTGACATCAGATGCAGAATCAAACCAATAACCTTTCCAGAAGTTCAACTCATTGATACTGCTCACGTCTATTTGTTCTACTGTACCTTCTTGCTCAGAAATGAACTCACTTATAACTTCTTCATATGTCTTCACCAAGCCAGGATTGCTTTCGTGTCGTGCATAAGCAGGCACTCCCATAATCAGCTTAGAAGAAGGACGAAGGACAACCGTTTGAAGTAAACGACGACATGGCATTTTGCATTGACTGGAAAGATGCATGGTGTTTCGTGGGTGAATTGTAGGACTGTGTTGCAATCATATCATATGCCATGACATGAACACGATCTAAGCTCTGACAAACGTGTTCTGGGAGGAACTGGCCTGGATGCAATGCAACTGTAGCCAACAGATTGTGTTTATGCAAGAATGTAGATGCTTGGACTAAAAATTGTAAGTATGCTTTCCATTCACCAAGCGTTTGGATGTTTTCAAAGTCTAAATCAATTCCGTCAAAATCATTTTCTTTGCTGTGTAGTATGATGTAGAACGTTCCTTTTCAGCGTTGGGGACTTAGTCATAATGTGTGATATATAGCTCAAAGCGACTTACCAAATCTTGATTAGTCCTTGTAAAAAACTGATGTTTGGTACTGGAGCTGCCGGTAACAATGTTTCCAAATCCGTCACTTCTTCCTCCTCCGCCAATTGTGATTAATAATCGGAGTCTCGATTTAGTTTGTTCAAGATGTTTGTGTGATCTCGCTTTCCGAAGTAATGTAAAATGTTCTTCTGAGAGACAGCATCCGGCCGATGAAGATTCAGAATAATGAAGAACTGCTTCTGGAGTAAGTGAGAATAGCATCACATCAGTGAGATGAAGTGAGGTTGCATTGATGTTCATGTAACTTCGATAGTCTGGAAGATAACCAGCAACAATGAACTGGTCATCTCCTGTCGTCGCATTACTATTGTGAATCTGGGAATAGACAAGCAGGATGGTAATAATACAACATCTCGTCAGGGCCCACATCTGGTATGGGCGGGATGCAGGAAGGATCAGGCTAGTGTAAAATTGCTCAGACGGACCGCTCGATGCGATGGGAGCTCTGAGCTCTGGCGCAAAAATCAAAAATCTTGGGTAGGCAAGAATTACACCCCGGGGTACAAGAATAGGCTGGGATCGAGGGGTACAAGTTGAACCAAACTATCACTGTACTAAATGACTAAAGAGGGGGTTAAATATCTGACACTCTAGACTGAGATTTGAAGGGGGGTACATACACGTCCAAAAATCAGAAATTTCCCTTTTCAGCGGCGCGACGGCACCATGACAACATGAACATCAAAACATTGCTATATCGTATCTACATTTGACGTGAAGTTATTCCTCTCCTTCTTGTTGCCTTCACTGCTGCCATTCCGTTGTTAAAATAATTCTTCGTATGCTCCAGAGAGGGTCGCTCATTGCACGTTATCAAATAAAATATGGCTGGCAAAAGAGGAGACAAAAGAAAGCAGAAGACAACTGCATCAGAAGGCAAACGATCATCGCCTAGAAAATCACCCCGTAAATTCAAAGCCGATGATATCTCCGATCTTTCTGACGACGAGCATTTGCAGAATGAAGCTGTCGTTGATAGAAATAAAAAGCAAAAGAAATCAACAAAACGCATCCTTTCCGGCAAAAATGCTCCTTCTATCCAAAATGATCATGTCGAATTTTCACTATCAAATCTAACCTCGCATCTAACGTGCGAACTATGCGGTGGCTACTATCGCGATTGCCACACTATTGTGGACTGCCTACATAGCTTTTGCCGCAGCTGTCTAATATTATTCTTTGAAAAGAAGGGACTTGTCGGGAAAAAACAAGAACGTTACTCCCCGATTAAGCTGTCCAACATGTGATATTGAAGTTGGACCTCATCCATTCCGTAGGCATACGAGTATCTCAACAGTACAAATAATACCCGACCGAACATTGCAAGAGGTGATTGATAAAATGTTTCCGAGGTTTAAAGTCCAAGAGGTTGAGGATGAGAAGAAGTTTTATGCAGAGAGGAATATCAAATTGAAGGCTGATACAAGTGATAGAAATGCTAGAAATGCGCAGGAGTCAATGAAATCTCCCCTTGCTGGAGGTGTCACTATGGCAGCATCATCAACCGCAATGGCAACTGCGGCTGCAGCATTCATGAGTGACAACATAATCGAATTGAGACTGCAACCAGACATCAAGTCGTCCAAGTCAACCAAACGCTTGCCTGCATTACATAATCATCAATTACGTACATCAGGCAAACTGAAGATTATCAGTCTAAAGAAGTATATCTTGCAAAGGTTGGACTCTGGGGGTAAACAAAAGGACTCAAAGGCTGATAGCAACAACAAAACTGGGCTGCAGTCGTTAGAAATTTTATGTAATGGACATCCCATGGGTAACGAATTGAATTTGACATTCATTTACAGGACAATGTGGCTATTTACGACGCCAGATGAGATTTTGACGTTGACATATCGGAGTGAATTGCAATGGTGTACCTCAAAGCACAATGACCATGAGGTGGAATGGGCTGGAGGCAGCAGGCCTTGGGGCTGTGCTGAGTTCCTCATCACACCACACCAAGCAAATCCATCGGACCGATCGACAAAGTAGAGCGCTACGCGGTGGTGAGAGAGAGACAGGAAATCGACTTGAGGCCAACGATTCGTGTTAACATGAAATATTATAAACCCAATTGATAACTCTGACCCTGCTACACATCATTCTCCGATCCTCTCTTTACTAAAACCACGCGCAGCGGCTAGACGAACGTCAGCAAGGCTACACTATAGTGCAGACTAACTACCGACAAGCAGCTTACAACAGCCTTCCATTTCAGGTGATACCACGCTACCAACCCGCTATTGATGATGCAAATCTTTCCCAAGCCCCATCAGTGGATCAAATCAAGAAGGTACAGAGTAGGTAAAGGTAAACAGGAATTTACCTTCATCTACTGCAGAAATCTCAAGTCCAACGTTCCAAGATGAACTCTGTCTTGATGGACAAAACCAAGCCATTTCTACCTTGCCAATGCTAGGTACAGAAGAATCTTGCCTCTTTATACCAAAACATCGACAAGCTCAACTGCAGCTTAGAAGGTGAAAGCATTGCCAACGAAGTTTATCAGCCAAACGAAGCTGCTACAACAACAAGAGCTTTGTAGCTCCCGAATTCCGTCTCAACACAAATCTACTCTGTTAGCGATGATGGATCATTCGACTCTGTCGATGTAGGAGGTGGTGTGCAGCTGTTGAAGTGCCAACAAGACCTTGTTGCAATCCACATGCAAGCGACTCGTGTTGGATTGGACAAACAATGAGCTTGATAAGCTCTACCTAAAACACAAGTTCTATCGCTTACACGCCCCAAACTGATTTATATCTGCTCAAACTACAACAAGAGCTTTGTAGCTTCAGAATTTCGTCTCAACAAACATCTTCTCTGTTTGTGTTTGCGATGATGGATCATTCGTGTCTGTCGATGTAGGAGATGGTGTAGCTATTGAAGTGCCAACAAGACCTTGTTGCCATCCACACGCAAGCTCGCGTTGGATTGGACAAACAATGAGCTTGGTAAGCTCTACCTAAAACGCAAGTTCTATCGCTTACACGCCCCAAACTTGTTTTCATCAGCTCAAACTACAACAAGAGCTTTGTAGCTCCCGAATTCCGTCTCAACAGACACCTTCTTTGTTTGCGATGATGGATCATTCGACTCTGTCGATGTAGGAGATAATGTAGCAATTGAAGTGCCAA
This sequence comes from Skeletonema costatum, assembly GCA_018806925.1. Classification (NCBI taxonomy): domain Eukaryota; phylum Bacillariophyta; class Thalassiosirophyceae; order Thalassiosirales; family Thalassiosiraceae; genus Skeletonema; species Skeletonema costatum. The sequence goes on along the minus strand of JAHBBA010000564.1, from coordinate 10,839 downwards.
CAAGGCATTGTTGCCATCCACGATTGGACAAACAATGAGCTTGATAAGCTACCTGAAAACGCAAGTTCTATCGCTCACACACCTTAAACTGATTTACATCTGCTCAAACTACAATGAGAGCTTTGTAGCTTCAGAAGTCTGTCTCAACAAACATCTTCTCTGTTTGTGTTTGCGATGATGGATCGTTTGACTCTGTATTTGTAGGAGATGGTGTAGCTATTGAAGTGCCGACAAGACCTTGTTGCCATCCACACGCAAGCTCGTGTTGGATTAGACGAACAATGAGCTTGATAAGCTACCTAAAACGCAAGTTCTATCGCTCACACACCCCAAACTTGTTTTCATCAGCTCAAACTACAACAAGAGCTTTGTAGCTCCCGAATTCCGTCTCAACAGACACCTTCTCTGTTTGCGATGATGGATCATTCGACTCTGTCGATGTAGGAGATAATGTAGCAATTGAAGTGCCAACAAGTTTTTGTTTCAATCCACACGCAAGCTCACGTATTATTAGACGAACAATGAGCTTGATAAGCTACCTAAAACGCAAGTTCTATCGCTCACACACCCCAAACTTGTTTTCATCAGCTCAAACTACAACAAGAGCTTTGTAGCTCCCGAATTCCGTCTCAACAGACACCTTCTCTGTTTGCGATGATGGATCATTCGACTCTGTCGATGTAGGAGATAATGTAGCAATTGAAGTGCCAACAAGTTTTTGTTTCAATCCACACGCAAGCTCACGTATTATTAGACGAACAATGAGCTTGATAAGCTATCAAAAACGCAAGTTATATCGCTCACTCGCCCCAAACTGATTTTTATCATCTCAAATGAAACGTAGCAGCGTTGATACAGCCTCGTAGCTGTCCTGATGACACTTGATTTGGCATTGCCGTCAGCACATCTGCATATGTCCTTATGGCATGTAGTTCAATCAGTATTGGAGTTAGAAACTTGTTTAGGTCTATTATTACAGTTGGGACGGATAGCAGGGAATTTCAATAGATAAACGTTATAGTGTACTGCTTAAATCAAAAGAACTATTGCGTATTCACTGTGCATATGTCCTAACGAAAAAAAGAGGTACGCCTCATCACTTGTACGGGTTGAAGCTTTCTCTATGACTCATCGCATCTTTGGTGCAACGAACCTCAAATACACCAGGTTCCTGTTCACCGTCATTGTTAGGATTTGCACTGAGGTTCCGCACAATCTTAGTCCAACTGTCACAAGAAGTAAAGGTCATGTCAATCAAAACAGTTGGCTGTTTTTCGTCGCTTCTAACAGTAGTGACACAATAGTATTTTGGAAATGGCATTGCCGGTGTTCCATTGAGTGGGTCAGGACGGCAGATTTCAAACTCCCTGAACCCCCCTTCACCTGTTATGTCAACTGTAATAGTGCCAAATTTTGAATCTTCCAAAAATTTGACATCGCAAACCTCATTTTCAACCAATATAAGTCTAGGTCCTTGATAATCTCCACCTACTGTCCCTTCGCCATAACACTTGTATGAGCCCACACCACAAGTTTCAGAAAGGGTGAACGGAGCTGTGGATGAAGTCTTTTTTGTAGCCAGTCTCAAACCTGAACCGTCCTTGCGGAAGCGTGTAACAATAAGATTAGCCAGGCCACAAGAGCAGGAGCACAATAACGACGGCACATTGATGCATGATAAATCAACACAATGCTATTCAGATTAGATATCAAAGATACTAATAAGAACTTGCTTCGGACATTGATACAACTAACAACAATCTCTTACCTCAGAGGCAGCGACGACGGGATCAGCGCAGAAAAGAGCGGCTGCTGGAGCGAGTAGCAATTGAAGCTTCATCTTGGAATGATGGATATGAGAAGTGCGGAATACAACGTTGGTAGTTTTATGGGAGACGATGGGTTGGTGAATGCATGAACAATGGTGTCGGCTTGTGTTTTGAGTTTTGACGAAAGGACGCGTGTTGTTTGGGAAAGCTCTTGTGGGAGTACCATACATGTTAGATGGGTACTTCACCTCACTACTTCCTACTTCAACGAGGGAAATGCAGAGAGTTCTCAACCCACTACTGACGCACGTTCCAGATAATCTTACCCCGTAACTAAGGTTACGCGCGTAGAAAAATAAACTAAGAACCCCTCCCTCCACAACCCAAAAAAATTAAAGGACGTATCACGTGATGTGTGGTAGTAGTAGTACTGTGCTGTGAGTAGAACCATCTGTTGCTCGACATCACTTCTCAGTTGGTGATTTATTAGATAGCGTTGAATGTCAGACAACCCACCCATGATGTATGGAAATGTCCGAAACTCATCGTCGTAATCACAAAAAACAAGGAGTGAAAAAACCTGCCGCATCGGACCGAATACAGTAACCAACGAAACAAACGCCACCATGACGACAATTATACGAAATCAAGATGTCACGTTATCCAAAGCCCTTAGTTACGTGCTTCGTCATGCAGCTCCGTCTCTGGGTTTGGAGCCCTCTCCGGATGGGTACGTTCCTGTAGAAGATATACTTTCACTCAGTCACCCGAAGTTTCGAGATAAGCAGAGCGGTCGGCAAAGATATACAGTTGATGATGTAATTCGTGTTGTCGAAATGAATGAAAAACGGCGCTTCAAACTGGAATACAAGTCCGCTCTAGACGATGGGTACGTTGAAGGCACAGTGCAGTCTATCAGCGCAGAAAGAAATAAGAAATTATTGTGTATACGTGCAAATCAAGGACATTCCTTCAAGGCAGGTCTTCAATCGAATAAACTATTGATGCCTCTAGATGCAGGGGAATTGAATAGTTCTGAGCTTATAATCGTCCATGGGACAACACAGAGGGCGTGGGAACTAATACGAATAGAGGGTCTGCGTCGAATGAAGAGAAATCATATACATTTTGCAACTGGGTTACCAAATGAAAATGGCCAGAAATCACCAATATCTGGAATGAGGTCGTCCAGTGAAATTTACATTTACATTAGCGGTAAGAAATGCGCAGAGGATGCAATACCATTTTATCGAAGCGACAACGGTGTCATTCTCACAGCTGGTGTTGATGAGGGGGGATTGCTGCCAATCAAATATTTCGACAAAGTAGTTCAAGCATCATCTGGAAATGTCATCTGGAAGCATGGACAAGACTGGGAGGGGGAGTAATTATATATATTTTGACATTTAATTTTGGTTGTTCGGTAACAGAGTTCGCGATGTAAAAGTACACTATTTTTCAGCCAAACGTTGATCTCGCATACCTCAACTTTAACAAATCTGCTATCTCATCAAGCTCCTCCAATGCCCTATCCAACTCATCTCTGGTGTGCCCGGCAGAGATACAGAAGCGTGCTCGCGACATGAGGATAGGCACGGCGGGAAAACCGACAACCACCACGGCAAGACCACGCTTCAGACATTCACGAGAAAAGGCGGCGATTTTGGTTGGATTGTAAAGCATCACTGGCATGATAGGACTATCGAAGTGGCCGAGTACGTGCAGCCCCATATCAGTTAAACGCATTCGGAAGTAGTTGGAATTATCTCTGAGAGCATTTAACTTTCTTTTTCCGATGTTTGTTCCATCTTGGCCCATGATGACCTGATTTACATAAGAGAAGAGAGCAACATCAACGGAAAGAAGACCATGAGCATTGTGTAAAAACATCGCATTGAATTCATAGTTGTAGCCAACGCAGATAAAGAAGTTCATCTCACCTGAAAACTGCTAATAATTTGCTGACAAACCACTGGACTTAACGAATTGTGATAAGCACTCCCGGCACACTCCTTCCGAAGCATGTCAATTACTCGCTTGTCCGCCGCGACATAACCACCCATTCCTCCAAAACTTTTTGTAAATGTCCCCATCAAGACATCCACCTCGGATGGATCCACGCCGGTATATTCACAGCATCCACGTCCACTCGGTCCCATTGCTCCAATAGAATGAGCCTCATCAAGATAGACATAAGCGCCGTACTTCTTACTCACAGACACGATGTTGCGTAAATCACAATACTCGCCCTCCATTGAATATATACCCTCCACAACGACCAAAATTCGATTCCAAGGCCTTCGTGTTCTAGGCTGGCCATACACAATCGCTTCACGCAACGTCAGTTCCAAGTCTGCCGAGTCATTGTGACGGAATGTCCGAATCGCGGCACCCGATGCACGTGCTCCGTTGACAATACTGGTATGATTTAGTTCATCACTGACGATTAAATCACCACCAGATGTTAACGTCGGTATAATGGTGGCATTGGTGTTAAAGCCCATATTCAATACCACTGCATCCTCCTTGCCTACAAAAGATGCGACAATTCGTTCCACCGATCGATGGAGGGATGTTGTACCATACTCCAATCGAGATGAACCAACACTTGAGGGCAAGTTGATCAGACTCTGGGTCACTCCCTCCCGACAGGTAATATCCCAATCATCCGCAAAGCCCAAGTAATTGTAGGAACCCAGATTTAAACACTTGCGGACGACGCGTCCATCGGAGGTTTCATCGTAATGTTCCCCATTCTCATACGATAATTGTCTACTTGCATTTTGCAAGTTGGATAGTTTCCCCAATATAGACATAGTTTTGTTGCCATCAAAGCTTACCCTTTCAAGGACGGATATGATTGCGCACGGACGGGAAGCAATAGGTCGATTAAAGCAGTCTTGGATGCGATGGTAGAGCCTTCTTGTGTAGAAGTTCTCCCATGATTTGAGGAGCGGAGAGTATTTTGTAAAGTCATCACTTGGATAGTTGCCTACACTGTTGTTGATTTGCTGCTGTTTCTTCTTCTGTGCAGAACGAAAGTACCTCCCCTTTCGAAATATGTTAGCACATACATCGCGGATGTGTCCCGTAACAATGAGCACAATGTAGCCAAGATATGTGGTAATGGCCGCAAACACAGTAATGTCTTGATGGGGGCCACACGCCTTGCCTGGTTCCATCATCATGGCAGCGATTTTGTCATCTTGGTTGTCGCTATCGGTGGCGGCAGTGTTGTGATAGGCAAATCGCAATTTATCGCGGAGACTCAAAGCCTCCATGCGCTCACGGACGTCAGCATAGGGATCTTCGTGTTTCTCATAGTATGCTGTTGTGGCCACCGCTGCCAATCGTTGTTCAAGTGCAGCGGATAAATCACCCGGAGAAGAAGAGGAAGAAGCAGTCGAAACACTTCCCTTGGGAGACGAAGGAGCAGACGAGGCAACTGTACTGTCGAGCTCGCCGATCATTTTCTCATCATCTTCGTCGAAGCTTGAAATTAAGGTGGATGCCGCTGCGGGAGAGAGATATTTCTTGGTGGCGTTGTCATTGCTGTATTCCCCCGAGGAGGAGGAAGAAGGCAGGCGGGGCTGCAGGACCATGGTTGTTTAATAAGGGGTCTTGCTTCTGCCACAATGACAACTACAACATTACCCACCACAAATGTAGAGAAGCCGGGGAGGCCTGTGGTTTTAGGGGGCATACAATGTGGGCGACGCCCATGTTGGCTCCCTATGCGTGATATTTCGATTTTTCCGAAGCGGGCTTCCACTTCTGCCCCCGAAACAGGCCAAACGCTGTGCAGAAAAGGAGGTGGTAGGAGGTGGTGATGCTTTGCTCCTAACATACGGAGGAATTAGTAGACGAGTGGCGCTTTTTCTGCGCCGCCTGCGCGCATCGCATCGTCGCATCTTCATGAAGATTCTCGTCATCATCATCGCTAGTACAATACCTCTTTAGGCATGGCGTGATGGCCCCTGGACGTCGAGCTGAGAACTGGACACTGGAACCGTTTAGATAGATTTAATATGGCCACCGCCGACGATGATCTACTGCACAGTAACCTTTCCCGATGGATAGAGCTAAATGGGGGAAATATCCACAAAAATCTTGCCTTGCACACTCCATTGCCGTCAGCACCATTCGATGTGAAAGATAGCGGTCAAGCGCAAGAGCAAGATAATAAGCGATTGGCAACTGATTATACCCACAGAGGAATTTTTGCCTTAACAGGTCCTATTACAAAAGGAGAGGAGTTGATTCGTCTTCCTGCTACTTTGGCTTTAGATGGTGCTGCCTTGCCAGTGTCCTATTGCGGTGATGTGTCGGAAACAACTTCTTCATCAGCATCAGTACCAAACCGGCCACGAAATGCTTCAAATTGGTTGCGATGCATTTCTTCATTTATGCATACATTGTACCAGCTTGAGAAAGACCCAAAAAGGAGTAGCTCAGTAGCAGAAAAAGCAGCACAAAAACATCCCAGCAGTGTTGATTCTGCGCACTACATTACATCACTTCCAAAACAATACGACAGTCTCTTAAATTGGGACTACGTGGGAGATCCGATCGTTCTTGGCTGGGACTGCATTAGGTGTGAATGCACTGCAAACCGATGTAGAAACAAAAGATGCTGCTGCAGAAACATCCGAATCTCAGCACGACGATGCTTTACGGCTTCGGTATAGGACAACTGTCGTTCCATATCTGAAGTATTTGCAACAAAATCATGGAATGTTCCTCTCAGAAGAAGATTCAAGCAACAACAACAGCAGCAGCATGAACTCAAATGAAAGAGAAACAAAACGACAAAAGAGAACGGAAAAGCAAGATGTCAATCTCGAAGAGTTGTATCCATTATTTCGAGAAGGATGCATGTGCATCTCTTCCAGAGCATTCCATATGCAATTGCATGACACGAAAAAAGAAACGAATGTTGACAATTCTGTCACCAATTATCACGGTCCATATTTGTTACCTTACATTGATTTACTGAATCACTCCCCTCAAACCTCTCCCAAGCATGTGACGACCTTGCGTCGAGACACTGATGGGTCGTTTGTCATGATCGCAGAGCGTAATATTGCTATCGGTGAAGAAATCTGTCATTCGTATGATGTTGGCAGCCCAACATCACAAAATGAATCAAACAGCTCCTTCACATCTGCTCAGACGCTCCAGACTTATGGCTTTGTTGATCTGGAGCAAACACCAATTATTGACTTCTTCCTGGAGGGCAAGAACAATTGTACGGCTATCGCATCTAGCTCTACCGATGCAGTCTTGACTCTGCGAAGCAGTATAACGCCTGCTGTGTTGACAAAGTCTGAAGTTTGCAAGTCATGCGAGGAGCTATCTCAGTCAACATACATTACCGAGGTACGCAATTTGATGCAGCAATCTGGAATGCTCGAAGAAGGTTGGGAGTACTGGGACCTGCCGTCTTTATCAAGTAGGGATGGAACAAGAGGTGATGCGCTGAACAATCTTTCAGACGAGCTTCTCATTTCTTTGGATGCATCTCTTCCAGACGAGTTGATTACTATGTGTTGCTTGAATTTTCTTCCAGATGAAACCCTCGACGAACTTCTCCAAGATGAAGACAGTGTTCTCCTTAATGCTGAGGTGTTGGAAGATTTTTTCCTTGGCAAGCTTGTATTGCAAGCTATTATCAATGCAGTAAAGGCGAAATTAAAGTCTTACAAAGTGGCAAGTAAATTATTCTGACCGGAAAGAAGATGCCGATGCTACTGCGTTGCTACGAGTGCTGAATGAAGTTTTTGAAAATGAGAACTGCCTGAATAGTTCGTCACTTTGTTGGGGAGAAAACGTAGCTTCAGATGGCAAGAGCGCTATCGAAATTGAAGTCGTCAAATGTAAAGAAACAATCCTGGAGTTGATAAATTCCTTTACGGTATGTTGTGTTCGCTTGAGGAGAGAGCTTGCATGATTGAGATAAGAAAGAAGGCTTGTGATATGATTGATCAGATATAAAGTCTACTAGGTTTAGATGAAAGAATCGATATTCTCAATGCCTTTTCCTCAAGGACGTTTTGACTACGTAGCGCTTGGACGTGGTTTTCCTCTCCATTACCATTATCATGAAGGATTGAATCGCAAATGTTGATAGCAACGTGATGTGCGTGAGTTGTCGTGTGGTAATAATCCCAAAACTTGTAGCTAAAGATCGATTCACAAACTATCATCTTGCGTTGGATGGCAAGGATCCTTGACATTATTGACTACCAATAAAGTTTTTGTTTAAGTCCAGGCATTCGAAAGCACGGAAATTGTCCTGTTCATAGATGATTGCATCATCATGGGATGATTCGAAGCCAGCTACTAGTCGTGATAGTACCTCATTGGACTCCTTGACAAGCACATCATAAGAATCCAATACATCCTGAGGCTGAAGTGAAGCTTCAGCCCAAGAGGACATATTTGGAACGTTGCCAATAAGGAACTGCCTTGCACCCTTTTGGTAGAGCGAATCAACTTGCATGCCACAATACTAGTTGCAACATTGGTATATACCCTTGTAAAGTTCAACTCTTGTCCATCAGAAGTGGTGTAATTGCGGTACACGTACCACCAGTAGTCGTTGTAACCGATCGTAAATGACATGTAATCTATCTGGAGAAAGGTCTCCTTTTTGATTATCAATGTCTTCTGTCACTTGATCTTTCACGCTTGGGACGTCTGTCGCTCAGATATGTGGAGAAAGCGTCAATATACGAATTGTCCGCTGTTGCTCTCTCCAAAAGCATGGTTTAAGCCTCCTTCAGTTGATGGCGTCATCCTATCTGGCAGATCAAAGAATTGTAACAGGTATTCTTCCCATACTCTTCCGTCCTGAATACCTTCCATTGTAGCTCCAGACCCCTGGCTGAGTATCGTTTGATACGTGTGAACTGTTACCCACATCGGAGAATGAATCTCCAAATACTGCCAGATCGGTGAACGGAGATGTAAATTTGGTGTAAGTGTGGCTGGTCACAAGAACCCGAGCTAGAGGAGTGGGTGACAGAAGCAGTAGCTGTTGCGAGTACCGTAATTAGAATTGTTGATCTCATTATTTATTGTTGTGAAGTATTAATTTGGGTTATGTTCATTCATTCAGGTGTCCCAAGATACTTTTTGGACGCGTGACAAGATGCTTCTTGCTTGGGAAAGGAGGGGAAAGTGTTCTTGCTTGCTTTTTGATCATGCATGCTGATCCGTGAGCTCTCTCTTCTCTCTTCTTCTTTCTTCTTCTTCCGCCCACGCCACCCTCGCCTAGGCCCACGATCCTCCATTGCAAATTGCAAAATCCCGCTCTCAACTCTCAACTCTTCAACACCAACATCATCATCACGCATGTAACAAAAAATTGATCATGAGCGGCATGCTACCCAATAACATCTCCTCTGCTGGAGTCTCAGCATCAGAAATACCCGATGGATTCTCACTAGCCGGTCCTAATTCGGGTGGCGGTGGCGGGGGTGGAGGTCCGAGCGATTCTGCCGCTGAACAGGCAAAGCAAAGACAAGCGCAGCGAGAGGGCAATATTAGAGCAGGCGATGACTCCAGATTGCATTGGCAAGATTGCGACGAGTAAAGGTTAGTAAATGAATAAACGATTCATATTTACTGGTTATTGGCATTTGCGTGATTTATAGAGGAACACTGAATAGCTCACATGTGTATTATTATCTGTTCTGACTTGGGGCCTGACCCGTTGGTACTTATAATATCTTTGGCCCTGTTTCTGTATCTCAATAAAAGCTGGTGAAAAAGGATCGAGCATCCGCAGTGGAAGGAATGATTGCCAACATGGCCATGCAAAGGTAAACTCGACTCAAAAATCTCCGAGGGAAAATTGATTGAGATGCTTGAAGGAATTGTAGGGGCACAGCAAAAGAAAGAAGGCGACAAGGGAAAAATTAGCATACAACGGAAGAGGTACAATTTCGATTCTGATGACGATGACGATGATGATGACCTGCTGTAATGATATTTGCAAGCAAGAAAAACGAAAATTCCAATCTGAAGCGTTGCATTACCAAATTACTGTGAATGAAGGGCGTCATTGGGGAATTGCGCAAGGGATTCGTCAGTACAGTAGTTGTACCTAATGAGGCATATTCATATTTGTAATGTATGGAGACCTCTCATGATGTGTAATCTTTTCTTTTTATGCCATAACGTTGTACTTTAAACAGGCAAGCAGCTTTCAGGTGGCCGTGTGAAAGCATCGTTCGTCCCTCCATCACTCTCCCAAGAGGCCTCGAGCAAAAAAGGCCTCTCAATCATTTTGTCCATCGTCCAGAAACAAAGAACAACCCTTTAACGAACATCATCAAACAATGACGCAAATCAACACCTAGTAATCCTCTTGCGCCCAAAGAAATGAAGGAGCTCAAACGTGTTTACGATCAACTGTGTTATTTTGCCGATAAGTCCCACTCTCTTCAACGACTCAAGAAACATACAGGCTGCACTGGACGAAACACCAGCAATCAATGGCAAGTTCCATGCGACGACGAGGTATGTACGATGCTTCATTCACAGACGACGACGAACGAGGAGGAGGAACCACAGGTTCCCTGTTCGATGCAAACGTCGTCGTTTCAGAATGGCAGAGGAAAGGAACAAGAGCAAGATGTAAAGATTGCAGATTGCAAAAGGAACAGAAAGAGCTCAAGAAAAAGTTGGCAGACATTCGTAGTCGGACAGTTCAACACATTCGACCTCAGGACACCGCTGCTGCACTGAAAGCTCTCGGAAAAGCGGACGACGAAGAAAGAAGTTCAAGATATGATGTGGGAAGTGGACGAAAAGCTTGATGGGGTAATAGACTGGGACGAATTCCATCTCAACTTTGAACGAAATACCGAGACGATTCAGGTCTCGAGCCAGCAAGGTTTACCACATGGTTCAGTTCATGATCTATGGACAACGATAACAATGGATTTGTGAGCATCGACGAGACGATGAATATGTTGTAGTGCACGAGTAGGAAGAGAACAAATGGAAACCACAATTACAAAACTCTTTGGAGAGATGAGGAGCAAATAAAGGAAGTGGACAC
>JAHBBA010000563.1:0-17420 GCA_018806925.1 Skeletonema costatum | reverse complement strand
GTTACTGGTATTTGTCAGATGAGGAATTCTTGGAATTCGGCAAAGATGCCGATAGGTGGGTCTACAAATCTCAGCATTGGTTGAAAGTCTTTGAGGAGAAGGGGGAGGAGTACTTCCAGCAATTCAAGGCGTACAGGAACCAGCAAGTTTATGACACTCAAGGTGTCAGCCCAAACTCTTGGTATGAGCAACGTCTTGCTGAGTATTATGTTGTTGGAATGGATGTGTGTGCTATTATGGGAGTTGATGATGGACTCCATAAGAGCAGGTGGCTCCGTAATATCTTCAACGATCCTATTGGAGTGATGCCTCAGTGTAACGTTGCCGAGATTGATGAACCTTATGTTGCTCCTGTTTCGGATTGTATGCCCATTGCTGCTACTTTGAACGTTGTCAGTGAAGGAGAGGGAGAGGTCAATGTTAAGGACAACGCTGGTGCAGTTTCTGCCGTTCAGGGATTTACTTTGATTGCATCGCTCGCCGTAGTTGCGAGTCTCTGGTAGATGTATTGAGTTTGATATTTGTGTTGGGGGGATTGTGGGGCTGCGTGAAGAAATTCTTAGAGGTCTCATTATTTAGACAACATTAACCCATTGAATAGACTGCTTTGTTGAATCCTTCGAACAGAATCAGCGTAGTAGAAGACTCACAAAAACAGCTGCCACTTGAACACTCCTCACCTCTTCGAACCAAATAAGCTCATCCTTCCAGTTTTTTTCCTTCGCCGCAATTGATCGGCAAGAATATTCAGAACACTTACTCTGGTATCTGTCCTCTCATCGTTACATCAACGATACAAAAGCAGCTTGAAGAACATAAATGGCATGACGTGACTCTGAATTCGCTGTTCTTCACATCAACCCTCGAACTGAAACATACTTCACAGTAGAACTGTTGGGGAACGAAGGCGAAATAGCAACAGAAAGCGATTTGAGGAGACAGTTTGACTTCAAAAACAAGGACAAGATTATTCTTATTCATTTGGTGCAGGAGGAAGCACAGAATGGCCTTCCCTGTCCTTTCTGCGGGTCGCCTTGAAATGTACAGCTCGAATCCACAAAGATATCAGTTGCAAAACTGTAAGGGAATTTATCCTTCCATGCACAAAGATCCTGGTTGAATAAAGCTGCACCTTTGAACATGTCTTTCATGTCAATTACTGCTGAAATATCCCACTTCAACACGCCTTCTTGGTTGAATGACGAAGCTTTCTCGAACATGCCATTCATATCAGTCACTGCTGACGTATTCCAAGATGATATGTCGCCATCAAAAGGATGATGCTTCATTGAACATGGACACCATAGTTTTAACTGCTGAAGTATCCCAGCGAGACAGATCTTCTTGAGCAAATGACGAAGCATTGTAGAACATCCAACTCATATCAGTCACTGCTGACGTGTTCCAAGATGAGATTTTGCTTTCAAAGGATGATGCTTCATAGAACATGGCTTGCATAGTTGTGACAGCTGAAGTATTCCAGTTCGACAAATCCTCATCATGAATGATGAAGATCCATAGAACATGTAAATTCCTATCAGTCACTGCAGACAGCCCCTTTTGTTTCGCAAGATGATATATGTCGCCATCAAAGGATGAAGCCCATAGAACATTGTAAAAACGCCTATCGGTCACTGCAGACGTGCTCCAATGAGATGTTGCCATCAACAAAGGACGATTTGCCTTCATGGGGAACAAGTGGTGTATAGCAAGACTTTGCGTGTAAACAAGATGATAGTATTCCCAGCGTAGACAAAATCATTCCTTGTGAGCAAGTGATTCGAAGCGATTTTTGCGGTTAGAACGCACGTGTTAAACACTCATTACTCAGTCACGGCGCGGAATGTGCCAAGATGGGAGTCGCCAGATTAAAACAGGATGCATCTTATGCGACATGGTATGTGATATGCTGTAACGTATGCAAAGGTATCTCCCCAGCGTAGACATACACTTCTTCTTGTCAGCTAATATTTGTGAAAATTCGGACAGCTCCATCAGACAAACAAGGTATAGGGCAGTCACGTTTCCTCCATCAGCCTAACTCATATCGCTTACTCTAAAGAACTGGTACCTACTACGTTTTTGATGTTCTGTTCCGAATGATGAATTTTTGTTCCCGTCAAAGATGACTGCATTATCAAACATGGAATTGGCATAGTTGTGACAGTCTGAAGTAGTCCATTGCGACAAATCCCACCATTGCATGACGAAATGCTTTTCTTCGAACATGTAAACTCATATCACAGTCACTGCTGACGATATATTCCAAGATGATATTGTCCGCCATCAAAAGGAATGAAATGCTTCATCATGACCGATGGGACCCCATAGGTATTTAACATGCTGCGAAGTTATCCCAGCGAGACAGATCTTCTTGAGCAAATGACGAAGCATTGTAGAACATCCAAATCATATCAGTCACTGATGAAGTGTTCCAAGATGAGATTTTGCTTTCAAAGATGATGCTTCATAGAACATGGCTTGCATAGTTGTGACAGCTGAAGTATTCCATTTCGACAAATCCTCATTGAATGATGAAGCTCCATAGAACATGTAACTCATATCAGTCACTGTGACGTGTTCCAAGATGATATGTCGCCATCAAAGGATGAAGCTCCATAGAACATGTAACTCATATCGGTCACTGCAGACGTGCTCCAAGTGAAGATGTTGCCATCAACAAAGGACGATGCTTCATGGAACATGGTGTACATTGCTGTAACAGATGAAGTATCCCAGCGAGACAAATCTTCTTGAGCAAATGATGAAGCATGTAGAAACAGTAACTCATATCAGTCACTGCTGACGTGTTCCAAGATGAGATGTCGCCATTAAAAGATGATGCTTTATTAAACATGGATTTCATAGATGTAACGTATGAAGTATCCCAGCGAGACAAATCTCTTGAGCAAATGATGAAGCTCCATAGAACATCCATCTCATATCAGTCACTGTTGATGTGTTCCAAGATGAGATTTTGCCGTCAAAAGATGATGCATTATCAAAACATGGCTTGCATAGTTGTGACAGCTGAAGTATTCCAGCGAGACAAAATCCTCATTGAATGATGAAGCTTTCTCGAACATGTAACTCATATCACAGTCACTGCTGACGTGTTCCAAGATGATATGTCGCCATTAAAAGATGATGCTTTATTAAACATGGATTTCAATAGATTTATCGTATGAAGTTATCCCAGCGAGACAATCTTCTTGAGCCAAATGATGAAGCTCCATAGAAACATCCATCTCATATCAGTCACTGTTGATGTGTTCCAAGATGAGATTTTGCCGTCAAAAGAGATGCCGTTATCAACATGGATTGCATAGTTTGTGACAGCTGAAGTATTCCATTTCGACAAATCCTCATTGAATGATGAAGCTTCTCGAACATGTCAACTCATATCAGTCACTGCTGACGTATTCCAAGATGATATGTCGCCATCAAAAGGATGATGCTTCATTAACATGGACACCATAGTTTTAACTGCTGAAAGTATCCCAGCGAGACAGATCTTCTTGAGCAAATGACGAAGCATTGTAGAACATCCAACTCATATCAGTCACTGCTGACGTGTTCCAAGATGAGATTTTGCTCTTCAAAAGGATGATGATCTCATAGAACATGGCTTGCATAGTTGTGACAGCTGAAGTATTCCATTTCGACAAATCCTCATTGAATGATGAAGCTCCAGAACATGTAACTCATATCAGTCACTGCTGACGTGTTTCCAAGATGAGATGTCGCCATCAAAGGATGAAGCCCATAGAACATGTAACTCATATCGGTCACTGCAGACGTGCTCCAAGATGAGATGTTGCCATCAACAAAGGACGATGCTTCATGGAACATGGTGTACATTGCTGTAACAGATGAAGTATCCCAGCGAGACAAATCTTCTTGAGCAATGAATGAAGCATTGTAGAACATGTAACTCATATCAGTCACTGCTGACGTGTTCCAAGATGAGATGTCGCCATTAAAAGATGATGCTTTATTAAACATGGATTTCATAGATGTAACGTATGAAGTATCCCAGCGAGACATAATCTTCTTGAGCAAATGATGAAGCTCCATAGAACATCCATCTCATATCAGTCACTGTTGATGTGTTCCAAGATGAGATTTTGCCGTCAAAAGATGATGCATTATCAAACATGGATTGCATAGTTGTGACAGCTGAAGTATTCCATTTCGACAAATCCTCCATTGAATGATGAAGCTTTCTCGAACATGTAACTCATATCAGTCACTGCTGACGTATTCCAAGATGATATGTCGCCATCAAAAGGATGATGCTTCATTGAACATGGACACCATAGTTTTAACTGCTGAAGTATCCCAGCGAGACAGATCTTCTTGAGCAAATGACGAAGCATTGTAGAACATCCAACTCATATCAGTCACTGCTGACGTGTTCCAAGATGAGATTTTGCTTTCAAAGGATGATGCTTCATAGAACATGGCTTGCATAGTTGTGACAGCTGAAGTATTCCATTTCGACAAATCCTCATTGAATGATGAAGCTCCATAGAACATGTAACTCATATCAGTCACTGCTGACGTGTTCCAAGATGATATGTCGCCATCAAAGGATGAAGCTCCATAGAACATGTAACTCATATCGGTCACTGCAGACGTGCTCCAAGATGAGATGTTGCCATCAACAAAGGACGATGCTTCATGGAACATGGTGTACATTGCTGTAACAGATGAAGTATCCCAGCGAGACAAATCTTCTTGAGCAAATGATGAAGCATTGTAGAACATGTAACTCATATCAGTCACTGCTGACGTGTTCCAAGATGAGATGTCGCCATTAAAAGATGATGCTTTATTAAACATGGATTTCATAGATGTAACGTATGAAGTATCCCAGCGAGACAAATCTTCTTGAGCAAATGATGAAGCTCCATAGAACATCCATCTCATATCAGTCACTGTTGATGTGTTCCAAGATGAGATTTTGCCGTCAAAAGATGATGCATTATCAAACATGGCTTGCATAGTTGTGACAGCTGAAGTATTCCAGCGAGACAAATCCTCATTGAATGATGAAGCTTTCTCGAACATGTAACTCATATCAGTCACTGCTGACGTGTTCCAAGATGAGATGTCGCCATTAAAAGATGATGCTTTATTAACATGGATTTCATAGATGTATCGTATGAAGTATCCCAGCGAGACTAATCTTCTTGAGCAAATGATGAAGCTCCATAGAACATCCATCTCATATCAGTCACTGTTGATGTGTTCCAAGATGAGATTTTGCCGTCAAAAGATGATGCATTATCAAACATGGATTGCATAGTTGTGACAGCTGAAGTATTCCATTTCGACAAATCCTCATTGAATGATGAAGCTTTCTCGAACATGTAACTCATATCAGTCACTGCTGACGTATTCCAAGATGATATGTCGCCATCAAAAGGATGATGCTTCATTGAACATGGACACCATAGTTTTAACTGCTGAAGTATCCCAGCGAGACAGATCTTCTTGAGCAAATGACGAAGCATTGTAGAACATCCAACTCATATCAGTCACTGCTGACGTGTTCCAAGATGAGATTTTGCTTTCAAAGGATGATGCTTCAATAGAACATGGCTTGCATAGTTGTGACAGCTGAAGTATTCCATTTCGACAAATCCTCATTGAATGATGAAGCTCCATAGAACATGTAACTCATATCAGTCACTGCTGACGTGTTCCAAGATGAGATGTCGCCATCAAAGGATGAAGCTCCATAGAACATGTAACTCATATCGGTCACTGCAGACGTGCTCCAAGATGAGATGTTGCCATCAACAAAGGACGATGCTTCATGGAACATGGTGTACATTGCTGTAACAGATGAAGTATCCCAGCGAGACAAATCTTCTTGAGCAAATGATGAAGCATTGTAGAACATGTAACTCATATCAGTCACTGCTGACGTGTTCCAAGATGAGATGTCGCCATTAAAAGATGATGCTTTATTAAACATGGATTTCATAGATGTAACGTATGAAGTATCCCAGCGAGACAAATCTTCTTGAGCAAATGATGAAGCTCCATAGAACATCCATCTCATATCAGTCACTGTTGATGTGTTCCAAGATGAGATTTTGCCGTCAAAAGATGATGCATTATCAAACATGGATTGCATAGTTGTGACAGCTGAAGTATTCCATTTCGACAAATCCTCATTGAATGATGAAGCTTTCTCGAACATGTAACTCATATCAGTCACTGCTGACGTATTCCAAGATGATATGTCGCCATCAAAAGGATGATGCTTCATTGAACATGGACACCATAGTTTTAACTGCTGAAGTATCCCAGCGAGACAGATCTTCTTGAGCAAATGACGAAGCATTGTAGAACATCCAACTCATATCAGTCACTGCTGACGTGTTCCAAGATGAGATTTTGCTTTCAAAGGATGATGCTTCATAGAACATGGCTTGCATAGTTGTTACAGCTGAAGTATTCCATTTCGACAAATCCTCATTGAATGATGAAGCTCCATAGAACATGTAACTCATATCAGTCACTGCTGACGTGTTCCAAGATGAGATGTCGCCATCAAAGGATGAAGCTCCATAGAACATGTAACTCATATCGGTCACTGCAGACGTGCTCCAAGATGAGATGTTGCCATCAACAAAGGACGATGCTTCATGGAACATGGTGTACATTGCTGTAACAGATGAAGTATCCCAGCGAGACAAATCTTCTTGAGCAAATGATGAAGCATTGTAGAACATGTAACTCATATCAGTCACTGCTGACGTGTTCCAAGATGAGATGTCGCCATTAAAAGATGATGCTTTATTAAACATGGATTTCATAGATGTAACGTATGAAGTATCCCAGCGAGACAGATCTTCTTGAGCAAATGATGAAGCATTGTAGAACATCCAGCTCATATCAGTCACTGCTGATGTGTTCCAAGATGAGATGTCGCCATCAAAGGATGATGCATTATCAAACATGGCTTGCATAGTTGTGACAGCTGAAGTATTCCATTTCGACAAATCCTGGTTAAATGTTGAAGCTCCAAAGAACATGTAACTCATATCAGTCACTGCTGACGTGTTCCAAAATGAGACATTGCCATCAAAGGATGACGCTTCAAAGAACATGTAACTCATATCAGTAATCAATGAAGTATTCCATTTTGACAAATCCTGATTAAATGATGAAGCTCCAGAGAACATCCAACTCATATCAGTAACTTGACCAACATTCCATTCAGAAATGTCTTCATCAAATGTATGAAGAGCTAGAAACAATTCAGACATGTAAGTTATGTCATCAACACACCAAAATCCAATCGGCCATCCATACTTTGAACTGTTAGCAGTACCCCAGTCTCCTTGAACGTATTTGTCAACTGCAGCCTTGAGCTCATCACGGGCGGCAAAGCAGTCAGTAGGAGATACCACGTTACAATAGGAAGCACAAAACGGGCCTTGATGTTCAGGCGATGGAGCAACCTTGATTGTGCAGCCCGAATCCACAAAGATGCCACTTGCATTGCCGTAAGGAAAGTTATACTCCCATGCACACAGATTTTGGTTGAAAGAGGTTGCCCCTTTGAACATTTCTCTCGTGTTTGAAACAGATGACATGTTCCAAGACGACAAATTTTGGTTGAATGATGAAGCTCCCCAGAACATTCGATTCATATCGGTAACTTGACCAACATTCCACCCAGAAATATCTTCGTCAAAAGTATCAAGGCCCTCAAATAAGCTTGTCATGTTATCTACGTCATCAACACACCATGATTTCATAGGCCATCCATACTTTTCAACAATACTAGCAGGACAAAATACCGCCCCTTCATTACAGCCAAGTTGGACATACCGGTCGATGGCAGACTTAAGTTCTCTGCTGTCTGCAAAGCAAGCATAATAGCGCTCAGTTGGCGAATGAGAAGGTGAAAGACTCATACGTGAAAGTGGAATTCCAAGACCGGCAGCCATCGCTGTAATCAATACGCAAAAGATCGCCAACATTGCTCTGTTTCGCCTCTGTTTCCACCATGGAAGTTCGGGCTCGACAGGAGTTGCTTCATACACAGTATCATGAATACCTGGAGTGACAATAGGAACAGTTGCAACAGGACCCTGAAGAGGTGTATCATCAATCTCTTCTTCTTCTTCCACCAAGTATGCTTCGAGAATAGGCAACGACGGGTTTCTCTTTGGTGTTGGTAAGCCCTGATGCACATCCTCATCTTCACTTGCAGAGAATCGCTGTTGCAAATTCTCTTCATCCCGAGGAGATATTGGATCCCCTCCAATTGATTCATTGCCATAAATAGAAGCAGCAGCAGACGCATCATTTGGACTATTATTAGATGCTGATACTCGTGATGTTACCACTTTTTCTTCGGCATCACTCAGAGAATCTCGCTGATAAGTGAGAGGGAGAGGAGGCCCGTCTTCTTCGTCGGTGGATATGTTTTCCAAGTCTATCTTTAATCTGGATTCACGTTCAAAATCTGTCAAGGGACGGGGTACGGCATCATCGTCATACTCAATCTGCTCCAACATCGCACCTTGTGTAGGTGGCTGCGGCTGCGGCTGTAGTGTCATGGAAGCATCTTCAATTGGTGCCCCATTATCTTCCTCAAGCGCCATAACAGCTATCTGTTGCATCAAAGGCACCGGAGCTGCATCTTCCGCGTCTACATTCTCGAGTCCCCCTAGAGATAGAGGCAACTTGGTCGTCGTTGTTGACGTGGTGTTTGCCGTTGAGCCGCCTCCGGTGATGGCAGCGGCTGCCCATGACGAAGAGGAAGAGTGAATGATGTTTCTTCCCTGCTCAATGTCGCCACAGCTATCCTCCTCCTCCTCCTCCCCTGAATGGAGCAATTGTGCAGTAGCGGTATTGCTATTATTGTTATCCGCCATTTTTCTTTCTACAAATTAGTGTATTGTTGGAGAGGAAGAAGGAGCGCCTATCATCTGTATGATACACCTCGCTTGCCCGAAGACCAAAGCGAACCGAACCCGACTTGAGCTGCGCGCAATGCGCAATCTGATCGGATATCTACTTGGGTATTTTTCTGAATGTTTGGTTACTTGTGTGTTCACCGCTGTATCTCTGCTCTCTTTTGATTCGACGCTTTGTGTAAAAGTAGCAAGTACTGCAACAAGTAGTCTGGACTATTCAATGCTATCCTCCGATTACAATTCAATTTAGTAACAACACACTCCCTTACTTCGTTGGCTAGATCTCCAATGGAGGAGGCAAAGAAGGCGAATGATGTGGTAATGGCAAGCTTCAGTTCTAGACTCACACGCATCCGACACTCTTACGACTTTTCGAAAACCATCAAATGCATCATCCGTTCAGCTGTTTTCTTCGCCATATCGATCGGCAAGAATGATTCGGAACACTGACTCTGGCGTCTGTGTTATCACTATAGCAATCAACTTGAAGACCGTCGTAGGTCGGATACTCCATACTCCTATCTAAGTAGAGGCTAGTAGAGGTCCTTTACTGCGTAACCGTAACGGGAAAGGCTCGGATGTATCGTAACATTAACATGAACATCTGTATCACACTTGAATCGGGAAAATCCTTTCATGAAACAGCCCTCTTTATAATGGAGTGGCGAGCGAAATATCCAATTGAAGCTACAGGTAGTTATAGATCTAAGCGTGGTAATGCTAATAGAACTCACTTACTCACTTTTGCTGAAGTGTTGCTGTGCACTAGTACTTTCTTTACGGATAGATGATACTTCTAACAATATGTAATTTGAATCTTTCGACTTAACTTTTACACAATTAAACATTATTCTCATCCAACTTATATAAACATCAAATACTATCAACTTCCAAGTCCGAGTGTTTAGGCACGGAGGTTTCCACCACGAGCGACCTCAGGAGTGTCCTAGCAGCAGGTGCTTCCTCAGGAGCGGCTTCGGCAGCAGGAGCTTCCTCGACGGCGGCAGCATCAGCAGCGAGGGAATCATCATCAGCAGCATTATTGGCAACGAGAGAGTCCATGACCAACTCATGACTTCCGTGGGGGTAGAGATCATCTTCATGTCATCACGCGGAGCAACATATCGTGACAGAGTTTGTCAAAGGAGGAGGCACTGATCATGTGGCACTGACGATCAACCTGCCAGGTGATGGGAGCGTACTGAGAGCACATTTCGTTGTTACGGGAGGTTCCAGTGGTGGATCCAGTGTAGTAGTGAATATCGGTTCCCATGTTCCTCTTCTCATCGATGATCATACCACGCATCATATCGGGGTAGAAGAAACTCTCGTCGTTCACCACGGTGAAGACCTGGCCGTGAACACAAACGTTGCTGGCAATGTTCTGAGGATCAACGGCAATAGCAGCGAATTGTTCCATAGAGAGGTTGCAGAACACTCCATCGTAGAAGGGAGTCTGGTACTGGTTGACAGTGCCGCAATATCCGACGGAGGAGTGGGGCCAGTGAACTTCGTAGGTCTCTCCGACTTCCATGTTGGTGCAGTACTTCAAGTCATAGGGCTTGGTGAACTTCTCGTCCTCCTCATCGTAGTGGTGGCAATGGAATCCACCACGGACCTTCTCTCCAGCGGCAGCAAGGTCACGGTTGGCCCAACCGGGACGCTCAGCAGTGCCATGAGGTCCATTACCGTTCTCGTCGTACTGACCATATAAGAGTAGTGCTCAGTTCCAAGATGCCAGTGAACGTTGACGGGGCACATGTCTCCCTGAAAGTAAGAGTCGGCGTGGAGCTTCAAGCCACCAACGTCCAATTCACCAACGTATCCCTTGGTAACGTTTCCACCAGCCTGGGGAGTAGGAACTTCCAAGTCAGCACCAGCACAGACACAGAGCTTGTTGGCTCCTGCGAGCTGAGCTCCAGCACACACGTTGTCCTTGTAGTCCAAGAAGATGGAGGCTCCTTGAGTGCAACGAAGTCGGTTACCGATGGGGCAGCAGCGACGGCGGATTCAACGGGAGCAGCAGGAGCAGGAGCAGCGTTATTCTCCTTCACAGCAAGACCGATGGTGGAGGCGAGGAGAGCGGCGGTGGAAAGGCCGAGCACGCCGCGGCCTTGAGAGCTGCGGTGTTATCTTTTCCATGGTTGATGATATGAGACGAGAGGATGCTGCGCAACAAGATTTATGAGCAAAGCGCTCTGATTTGTACACATACAGAAGTAAACTTCTTGCTTGAGTAGTTAGCTGAGCAGTGTTTACTCTCTTTCTCACAAGATGTACTTTTCTAGTTGTGACTATTACCGGATGTCTTTTTATTTTGTGTCAGAGAGAAAATCAAAAATCATCCACATCCACATCAACAAGCAACATCAACAGCCGGCGGGCCCGGCCCGGCCGCGGCAGCAATTAATATAATGCCCAAATCTTCTCAGACAATGGTGAGTAACTTTGTAATCTATCGGATGAGCATGTGAGAGTGAACATTTTAGGCCTGCCAAGTATGGACGCATCATTCTGGACGGAAGAACATCATAAGTACTAATAAAGAGTACTACACTTCAACGCAATCTGGTGAATGTAGTTATGTCTGCTTGCATGGTGCAAATAGAAGATATGTTGACCATTAGAGTGCCCTAAAAGAGTGAAAGGATGTTCATATTATCAGAATTAGGTATTACAAGTGCATCAAGTAGAAGTCCCGTCTTCGCTGGCGAGATACTCTGAGCCCAAAGATTGCTCTTCGTCTACTTCAAAGCCGTGGCAGTTTTAGGCCTGATGATTCCATCACCATCAGACCTTTCCCTCAACTTCTTCAACAACTTCTTAATGTCCTCACAGAAATTATCAGGGAAATCATCAGGGCAGTCATCGCCAAGATTCTTCTCAGAGAGTTCCAAGAACTGGTCATAGTCGGACGAGGAGGTAGTCTTGCTCATCGTCCCTTCGTCTTCACACTTTTCTCTGGAATCATTCCAGACGCACTTGCTGGATGCTCTGCATTCCGCTTCCCTGTTCCTATATCTTCCAACACACTTACTCTCGTCTTTGGAGGATGTGGTAGTGGAGCTCTTCTTCGAGGATGTGGTAGTTGAGCTCTTCTTCGAGGTATTTCCATCCTCAGAGGTCTTATCCCCACTGGTCTCCTCAAATTTGAAGTCCTCAGAGTTCTCATAGTCATAATCCATGAGCTCCATGAAGTCGACATCATCGCTGGGCACACACTTGGCGAGACACTTCTTGGTTGAGTCAGCCACCTTGAATACCTTCTTTTCGCTGAGGTAATAGAAGTCAGAGCAAAGGACACAATATTAGCATTAGCGACAATGGGGAGCACAACATGCATACACAGGCACGGGTGTAGCCACAATAACGACAATAACTACTTACACTGCCTTGCTCACATTCTTGCTCCTGGATCCGCTCTTGTACTTTCTGTCACACTTCTTCTCGCAGTCCTTGTCATCTTCATCACATTTCTTTTCACAGTCCTTGCTGAAAGGATTAGAACAATAAACATCCATTTTGCATTAGTCACGTGAGCATCAAGGTCTCATGAAACATTCTTCAGAAGGAGGAAGGGTGTGTACTCACATTTCTTTATCGATAGCTTTATCGACAGCCTTTTCGACGTCACTCGCTTGCTTCTTGAAGCACTTCGTAGCACAAGAGATGGTTGCCTCATTACGTTGAGTCGCCGGCAAACAGGCCGATGCACAGTCGGTAGTTTTGGTGAAGACCTTCTTCTTTGTCGGATGCTTCTTCTTGCCATTGTAGATGTCCTCATCGGCGCATTCACCGAGGCATCTGAGAGCATCGCCGTCGCCGTCGTTCGAGATGGAGGCACGGAGAAAGGATGTCTACCATATAGAGTTGAGAGAGAGAGAGAGAGAGAGAGAGAGGAAAAGAAGAAGAAAGAATGATTATTTAGTCGGAAGTATATTGAAAGTGTTGAGAGACCACGGAGACAAATCAGCATCTTCCTCGTTCCTTGCTGCTGCTGCGCCGTCTGCGTCTGCTGGCAGTGGAGATACCATAGAGAGGGCACACACTTGATGCAGCTGCAGATCATCATCATCAGCCACCACTACCGCCGCTGACATTGCTTTCGAAAACAGCGTCCCCAGAAGAGCTCAATAAAACAAAAACAAATGTCATTAACACAAGTACAGAAGACTCATACATCGAACTTACCTCAGCATTTGAGCTGGAAAGGGAGGCAAGAAGGAGAAAAATTGCAATCTTCATGGTAATGGTAGATTTTAAGTGGGTAGTATTATTTGATTCAGATCAAAATTTATGAGCTTGAGATTGCTTGCAGAGATAACAAGTAAGATGAACGAAAGCTCTTGCTTCCTCAAATAATGAGCTTGAGCTAAAGTACACTTCATGCTTGAGCTGTGTTTTACTTTTTCTCAAGATGTACTTTTCTAGTTGTGACCATTTCCGACTGTCGTTTAGTTTGTGTCAGAGAAGAAGGCATTCACAAAATGACATAAAGGAATGCCCGAACCCTTGCTTGTTGCTTGCCACCCACAATACAACCCACAACACCGTTCTTTCCAAGTACGCAATACGCAAGCAAGAAACTCAAGTAGGCTCTGCTACTTTCATATTTTCATCTCCTCCAGCAATCAACAACGAAATGTCCGTATCTTTCAAAGACAACCATGACGTCGTTCTTTATGAGATCGATGATCCACCAAATTCTCCTTCCTCTGCGGCCACCAATAAGAAGCAGCATCGTGTTCTTGCCAGTGGCATTCTCCTATCTCTATTGATCATTTTAGCCATCGCTGGCGGAGTTGTGGCGGCCACACGTACAAAAAATGATGATGCTCCGTCTGCAGCAACATCACCTGCCGCTGCATCGTCTACTACATCGCAATCGCTCGCTCCGTTGCCGAGCCCCAGAGTCAGATCGATAACATCAAGATTAACATCTGATCCATCGACGCAGCCACCTCTAACTTGTCGACGAACAGAGACCACTTGTCTCGATGAAGATGGAAACGTCTCAAGCTGTGCTAGCGACGGAGACTGCCCATGTTTCAACAACAAGCAGAAGTGTAGAAGTCATCGATTTGGGAATTACTGCGATGTTGTGTGTTGTGAATCTGGAGTAGAGGAACAATGTCATGATGACGTTACTAACATAGTGTCTTGTATTAAAATATCGGAGGGGGGCTGTCCTTGTAGCAAAGATGGCGAAGTCAAATGCCCTTCTGCTGGAGTGTGTTCAACGTTATGCTGCGAAGAAGATCATCAAACTTGCTTTGATTATGATGATGGGGATCCGACCAGTTGTGCTCTAATATCATCGGGTGGATGTCCCTGCCATGATGGAAAAGAGAAATGTGGCGCCACAATCGACTGGGCGGGCTATTGTGTTCCATTGGGAACCTGCTGTGCTGCAGGAGAAGCATCTTGTCGTGACATCCATGGTAACAGATCTTGCAAAAAACTCTCTGAAGGGGGTTGCCCCCAGAAAATGAGTTATGAGTATTGGGAAGCGATGATTCCTGGTACGCTGCTAACGAAAGGGAGTCCTCGAGAGGTCAAATATTTCCACGACATTCGGAAGAGGATCGAAGAGCTATCATTGAAGAATGAAGATGATGAAGATCAGCTTGTAATGCTCAGGGGAGAGGAAGCTGAGCTCTTCCATACGGTCCGGCTGAGGGAGAATAGGAAGTTTGGGAAAGAGATAAAGAAGTTTGTTTCCTAGTATAGGAATTACTTCTGGGCAGAAATATTCTTTACTGTGTTTGTTCCCGGTCTGCTGGTGGTCGACATGTCTCTTTTACCCCAAGCACGCGGAAATAATTTACTATTTACCGGATCTTCTGTTTATTAGCCGCAAGCTCCAACATCCCATCTCACAGTCACAACTACCATCACAATGCACCACTCAAAAGTCATTAAACTGCGTTTAAAATGGGGGCATGTTGATGATTGCCTCTCATCAACATCGCAACATATCCTTTAAGGATCCCCGCCAATTGAAAACCAAAAGTTGCGACTAGTATCTCTCCCACCAAGTCCAGGAATAGCCATGTGAATCCACAACTCTGCCATGGCTTCAAGATTTCGGCTATATCTAATAGGTCCAACATAAAAAGGTTTAAACCCCACAGCTGCGACGACAGCCTCTGCTGTGGCCCTGTACGATGGATCTGGGTCACCTGCAATCAACATTTCTTTCCCCAGAGCTTCTCTCATATGCTCCACTCCAACTGTATTAAATGCTTTGTATACTTTTGATTTTGGTAAGTGAAGTTGTAACATTTCTCCGCTGGAAATCCCTCCCTCCCACGTTCTTACTTGCAATCCATCAGTGAATGGCCCGAGTGGATTCGTTGCATCGATGACAACTTTATCTGACATATCTCCAAGAGATGATGCAAATGACTTCATATCTTCGTCGTCGTAGAGTCCGGGAGTTGCTAGTATTACCACATGTGATGCGGCAAGAGAATCTGGCGTCGAGGCAACCACGGGCACGTCATCAATGCCCTTTTCTAGAATTGATGCAGTAGTTTTGGCTGGATCTCTTGCTGCAATCTCAACGGATGCAAATCTTTTGGATTGAACTAGCTTTTGTGCCAAGGTTGACCCGACGTTGCCCCCGCCCAAGATGGTGATGCGGAGAGTGGATAATGATGGGTTTGTGACGCTCATTCGTAGAGGCGGCTTTGACGAGAAGCCAATACTGCTGCTATATTTCGAAGATGAAACCGTCGATGCGAAAGATGCAATGAGAAGAATGATCAGACCGACAGGATTCATTGCTCGTCGAGAGGATAAAGATATGGTTGGGCTAGAACAACAAAATACTTTCAACACCATGATGGGGGGCGGAGGAGATGGAGCCAAGATGGCGCCAACCTCAAAAGATGGCGCCAACCATCTTTCTTCAACAAAAAAAATGAGAAGGCTAAACAAAGGCAAAGATGACGGCGAAGACCCCATATTATCCAACCATGCCCGACGAAAGCAGCTACCTACTTCCATCTCCTTCTCTCACGCCTGATGGCGCTACAGGAGGTGTGAATAATCGCAGCAGCCGTTTCTCACTCACAGCTGCCGCTGGCCAATCTGCAGCTGCAGCCATTCTCGTCGTCATCGGCTTGACGATCGTCTTCTTCAATACATCCCAACATGATGGGTCGGCTTCGTCACTGTTAGGATATGAGATGTCCGGCAATGGTAAGAACGTATTGAAGAAAGCATTGAATCGTCTCGGTAATAAATACAGCTGTATGAAAGATGATAACTACTCCAAAGTAACGCTCAAACGTGCGTACGAACTTCCCTATGCGGCACTATTCCAGGATCAGCGTGGCCAGAAGAAGTATGAAGCCTCGGATGTTACGATCGTAGATGATGAGGTATATTCTGTGTGTGATAACAGCTGGGCAATATCTCGTTTTGGAAAGAGTTTATTGCCATTCAATGAGGAGAATGTTCAGGTTGGTGATCCGAACAGAGTGCCAGACGAAGATTCTGGATATGAAGCGATTTTTCACCATGAGGGGTTGTTTTATGTCGTTCGTGAGTCAGTGTATCATGGAGATCATGAGAAGAGAAAGTATACACCAGAGGTGGGAGAGTATCATGCTATTATTGAAGAGCTTGAATTGTCAGAGAATGATTATACGGTTGTTAATGAGTGTCGGTGTGAGTTTGAGTTTGAGGGTGACAGCAAAGGCTTTGAGGGAGCTGCCGGCTTCCCAGATGAGGATGATGTCCTCTACGTCATCGGTCTCTGTGAGGGCAACCATTGCAGCGAAAGTCGGAAAAATGATGTCGGGAATGGCCGTGTCGTGCTCATGAAAAAGAGTGAGGATCCAGAGATGACCCAATGTATTTGGGAGACTGTGAGGGTTGTCAACATTCCATCATCAGCGGCATTTCTTGACTATTCCGCAATTGATATCACTCAAGATGGCAGAGTAGCCATCACTTCTCAAGAGCACAGTGCTGTGTGGCTTGGTCAGGCAAAGGGGATTGATAACGGTATAATTGATCCGATTGGATTTGACTTTGAGGTAAAAAGCAAGGTGCTCCAGTTCCCAAAAGATGGAGGCTGTCACACTATCTACTGTAACATTGAGGGCATTCACTTCATGAATGATGATATGCTGATGGCTGTTTCAGATAAAATGAAGTCTAAGGGAAGGCAAGATTTTCGATGCCACGACAAAGATCAAAGCATTCACGCTTTCGTGATACCCTGAGATGATTTGTTGAACCTGACGCTTATAATGATTAGGATTAGGATAGAATTACTATAGTTGCATTTAGTTCATTTGCACAAAAGACGACTTCACTTTTTGTACAGGGCTGCTTCTGTTTTTCCATAGCTCTTCTTTCATGTTGCATCCCCAGACAGTACGTCAAAAAGTGTGCATTAGTGATGAAGGAAGCATTAAGTATAGTTTTAGAAAGAAGGAATCAAAGCCCAACTTTGCC